>CM039615.1:7988073-8268426 GCA_022457205.1 Saccharum spontaneum | reverse complement strand
ACTAAATACTTTCCATATACACATCCCCAGATGTATATATTTCAGTATCAAAGCTACCCGATAGATAGATGCCCACAATTAAGTGTTTTTACATAGTTACATGGTTTGAACATGTAAATATGCAAACCACCAAAACTACTCTCCCCTAGACCGCCGGTTGGACGATCATGCTCTCACAACTCACACTTACCAGAGCGTCGAGGTAATTGATCCATACATTACCACCCAAGTGGATGGCATCCATACAATATCACGCCGTATGGACGACGAAACAAAAACAAACAAGGCCCCCAAGTTAGTCTTTATAATAAGCCACCTAAGAGTCCTTATTTGGGCTAAGGGATGTGATCACTGGCATAATTATAAAAATACTTTTTAAAGTTTAACCCTTTTCGCAAACAAATACTTTTGTTTTTAATTACTCGTAATGATGTGCTTAATGTTGAATTATGCTCCGGTACCAGCTGTAACAGAACCGACCAAATTATAAGAGCACAAGTACGAAAACAAGCACCGAAGCGCTCAAATTTTCAAACTTGAGCCCATATAATCCCGGTAGTCAATCGAAATCACGAAGGATTTCAAACCAAACTGCTTACAACCAGGATCGCATCATTCAACATACACATCATACGTTACATTTCACAAGTAGTTCAGAAATAAGTTATCACCACGGAGTAGCAATTATTACAAACCGAGTTTGAAAGTAGCGGAAGTCTAACACACACTGAAGTTACTTAAATACTGCCAGTTTGGATAGATCAACATCCCACAAAAGAACGAGGTAAGTACATAAAGATGATCATGCCCATGTGATCTAGTCCTCATCCCCCGCGGGGTGAAGACAAGTCTTGCAGAAGCCTTGGTAAAGCATATCATCTGCAACAGGAGGGAATAAACCCTGAGTACTGGAATGTACTCAGCTAGACTTACCCGTCGTAAACCAGAAATAAAGTAGACACCAAGGATTATGCAAGGCTTACACAAGAGGCTAGCTGACACCACATTTTGCATAAAGGCATAAGTAGCTGAAACTCTTATAACCTGTACTAGCAGTTATTTTTAACATTTACCTGTCATCTATCTTAGCACCTGTACTAAACATGCACTTGATTATCATCAAACAGTTATTCATATTATTCCATAACAGGTATAAATTGTGGCAACATTGTATCATTCACTTAACCATCTGTTTAATTAATGAGATCTACGTTGCCGCTGCTCAAGTCAAGTGCTCACTAACCGGGAGCGACGGCGATTCGAATCGAATTCCTATCCAGCTGGAGGGGTATTTCTAACACTCACCGCGCAGGCCCCTGCCAGGGTCGCACAAGCCACCTTTCGTATGATTCAGGAATCGCGGGTCCGAATGATGTCGCAACCCCAAGGGCGACACTCTGCCAGGTGATAGGGACTCTAACCCCCCCCTTGGTCTCACGCCAATGTCCCCAAGCACATCCTTTCTCTCCTCCAAGAAGCAACCTACCATTCGATTCCCGGCCTGAATCACATTACTCGGCTTCGCGGTCGGAACGACTTATCCGGCCAACTAAGTGTTAGACTGCGTTCAACATGACTCAAGGACGTACAGCGAATCGGTCCTTAAACGACTCAGACGGGCATGGCTCCACACCCAAGACGTGAAGTGTCTTGCAGCTGTACCATCGAACTCCCGCCCGATCTCAATTTCATTTTAAAGCATGGTTCCATCACGATAGCCATAGGCCACTCGCGACCCAGTCCTATCTCTCGCGGATGACCGGAAATCACCCGACTTCTACCGTTCTAAGCAGGGCTAAGCATTGACACGTGCCTACACCTAATATAGGATTAGGGCATAGTATCTGGACAAGGACAGGTGTAATGCAACAGTTGTTTTCATACAACTCCTACTACGTAATGCAGTAAACAATTAAAAGTACTCAAGATATCTTTATAAATTGATGGGTTCAGCATGCACCGGGGCTTGCCTTTAAGGAAGGTGGAAGGCCGGTGATCTGGACACTCCTGAAGGTCTTCTTCGGAGGCTTCTTCGCCGACTGGCTCGGTCTGCTCCGCTGGTTGACTCAGTACTTCCTCTGGGACCGTCTGCTCGAACTCGAGGAGCGTTACCCCCTCCGGTACACCTATTGCATGAGTGCATAATAAATCTCATGAATGCATAACGAAAGATGCAATATGCTCGGAATGAAATGCACTACAACAATTTAGCGCTCTATTCAAATCACTTCAAAAGAGTAGGTGCAAATTTCCTCTCCGGTAGAGGAGTACTCACCTAATCTACTTAATCTAAGATAAAGTTGCTCATCTTCAGTTAAAGCCCTAACACCTAACAATTACAAAAGTAACTTGTCTTAGGATATCACACCATATAAATCAACAAGGCATCACAATAGAGCATACTGGACAGCAGCTACTTGTTTTTATCACAACTGGAGATTTATAATTCCAAAAGATATGATCTAGGACAATCTGGAAAGCCTAAGAAATACTCTACAATTCATTTTCAGACCTTAACCCCAAACTCATAAGTTTTCCACGTCAAACTTCACAAGTTCCAGAATCTGTCCTCTCAAAACAGAGAGTAGCAGATTCTGAACTGCCACTTAAAACAACAGTAACTCTCAAACTACTAAGCCAAATGTTCCCAAATTTTGACACAAGCTAGTTCATCAAGTTTACTGCGACTTTGGTATTTACAAGTTTCCCAACAACAAATTTTATCAAAGGTCAAATTTAGAAATACTTCCAGCTGTCCAGAAAACCTAAATTACAAAGGTTAAATATTTGTTGATATGACCAAAGTCTCCTAAAACCAAACTAATGTTACTAACAGTTCACATTAGGTATAAAAACACCAGAAAGTAAGGTGGAACCAACTAGAATATTTATTTAACCCCAATTCTTAATTTACTTAATTATTTAGGTAGAATTTTAAACATATATGTAAACTGCTCCTAAAATTCTACAAAAATTACAGGGGACTCTCTGACCTCCAATTAGACCACAGTAAAAATTTGAACAAGTTTTATTCACAGAAACTCCCTAAACAAAATTCACAAGCCCAAAAGGCTGATTTTTGCATAAATCATAAATCACATTGAAAAGTATCAAACAACAGATTTCATATTTTTCTTAGACACTCTAGGGTACCAAGACATTCTCCAAAAATTTACACTAACATTGCACATGTAGAAAAATTATAAAAATTACTTCAATTATTTCCTAGAATAAAATGATAGCCTTATAACTTGAAAATTACTTAAGTACTGATGCCCAAATTTTTACCATAGCTAGGACTAGCATAGAGTAACCTACCCACCAAATTTCATAATTTATGGAACTCTACAGCTCAAGCTATAAATTAAACAAATTTGTATGCATTCCAAAACACATTTAAAGGATCTAATAAAATCTTACAGAATTTAAACATCTCAAGCCAGATCTATATTTTTCTAAAATACTACACATCCAGTAGATTCTAACAAAATTTATTTCATGATTTTTGGATCACTAAAACCCTAGATTCCTATTTTTCCAAGTATTACAAAAATCAGTATCAAAATAATAAAAATCCATTTTTATTTCGGACAACTGGGCCGGCCCGGGAATGAAATCCGGCCCATACTCCCACACCGCGCGCGCGCTCGGCCCGCTCGGCTCTCCCGCCCGCGCGCGACGCTGACGGGTGGACCCCCGCGGTCAGCGACCGCAGGCAGGGGAGCCGGCACCCGGCGAGCTCCGGTGAGCTCGCGCTCGCCGGAGAAGAGCTCGCGCGGCCAACCGAGCACGGCCTCGTGATCTCCGTCACCCGGCGCACCGATTGGCACCCGTAGGATGGATGGGGATGGGGAGGAGAGGGCCTGCCGCCGTGCGTGGCGGCCGGTGACCTCCGGTGGCGGCGCACCGTCGCCGGTGAAGACGGATAGTACGGTTTGAGCTCGGTACGAGCTTCACCGAGGCACGGGGGTTCCGTTTTGCTGGTAAGGGGGGATGGAGAAGGACCCGAGGCACCCGACCACGGTGAGGTCCCATGGCGGGCTCCGGCGACCCCTCGGAGGCGGAGAAGAAGACAATGCTGCTCACCTAGGGTTCAGTCGTGGGTTTCGGTAGGTCCAGGGGATGGAGGGTGTCGTGGCGGAGGATTTGGCGAGCGCAATCGGCCGGTGGGGTGGCGTAGCTCGCGCTCGAGCTCGCCGGAGAAGAAGGGGAATGGCGGCTCGGTTTCGGTGTTCTTGCGACTGGAAGAGAGAGGGGGCGGAGGAATGGAGGCCGGCTCGCGCGGCGTGGCGTCTTGAAGGCGTCGCGGCCTGACTGGTGGGGCCAGGGCCGGCGTACGGGCGCCACCGCGCCTCCACGCGTCGCCGTTGCCCTGTGGCCGGTCGGCCACTGACGAACTGAATCGCGGTTCATTGACGCCATCGGTAGTGACTGACAGCGCGACTTTGGGTTTGATTAACGTCTAATCTAGCTCGTTTCAGTGGAGACTCCAATTACCAAAGTGGTAGAGCTATGTAAGCTCTACAATTTTGTAATAGGCCTCCAGAGCTGATTCGGTTTGGTTAGTGAGATATAGGGCCATTAAGTAGTGCTCAGTGAAACTGAAACCGGGTTTCAGTTAATGATGCCGACTGACAGCTCATGTTCATGACACAATATCTCTTGAACCCTTGAGAACCAGGCTTGGGTGCTATTGACAAAGTTGTAGGGCTACATGTGATCTACAATTTTGTCAATATGAGTGAAGGCTAGTTTGGCTTGGTTTGCAAACTACAAGCTTCCAAAGTAGGCATCAGTGAAACTGTAAAGTCCAATTCCAGACTTAGAAAAATTCTAAGTCCTGGAATTACACTACTAGCTGACTTGTGGGCCACTTTTGAGCATGTTGTGGTCATTTTCATGAGATGGTCATATTGAGACTTTTGTTCCCCATGAATTTCTTTACAACTTTGCTTAAGGGTGCTCTTCCATGCAAGATCTCTAAATTAGACTTTCTAATTGGTCAAACTAGAACCTTCTATGGTCAAATGGAAGTCAAACTTGTCATGGAGGGCAATTTTGTAATTTTGGTCAACATGAACCTTGATCCAAATGTTACTCTAAGTATAGCTAAGGTGTTGTAGGTCATGATTGATGACTTTACCTTTTTGTTACACCAACTAACAAATACTTTATGAAATCAATCAAGCAAACCCTAAACAAACACATGAATTGCATTACATGAAATACTAAACATGGATTATGCATGTCATGCTTATGCAAATGCAATGCCATTAAGGACTAAACACTTGAGGTGTTACAGGCGCTGGAGTTGAGTTTCTTTGGAGAATATTCCTCCGTAATAATGCACAAAATTAAAACAGCCATGCTGCCGCGCTCTCTCTGAGAGCCTCTCGTCCCTGCCTGTTGCGCCTGCACTGAGTCGTTCCACACTGATCTCTCTATTTCATCGTTTTTACATATATTGGTCTTAATAACATACACACTTGAAGTGTCTATAGGCAACTGCATAAATACACAATCACACTCGCACACACAAGCATACCCCTACAAACATATATACGCACATGCAATTTGGATAACCTGTTTTTATATCAATCGTCAGTAGTGGCTGGCCTGCAGGGAAGAAGGAACAAGGCGTAGAATCCCCCGATCACCGTGGAACACCCTGTCAGCCACACGGCAGCGGCGAGGGGCGGCGGTATCAGCGCGGAGACCCTCCACGAGAACATGGCCGTCAGCAGCGTGGTCGTGAGCCAGACGCCGGCTCTGGCGCGGTCCCTGGCCGCCGAGCCTGGCGGCGCCGTCTCGAACCGGCGCAGGCAGTGGAGGAGGAGGACGAGGCTGGCGTACGTCACGCTGACGAAGAGTATCGTGGCGGCGTGCCCGCCTGACCTTTGGATTGCGATGGCCGAGTTGCATGTCAGGAGGACGAATCCCAGGAATGTTGGCCACCATGACGCCATGATCCTGTTTGCGTCGTATGTGTTACGTTGTGTTTCTGCAAGCAATGACATGCCGCGGTCGATGTAGCTATATATATATATATATGTCATACTGTGTATTACTAGTATATTACCAATATACTTACAGTATATACTACTAGACGTGTTTCTTACGATCGAGTCAACGCCGCGGAGTCGCGGCCCTGTCTTCGAACAGAAGGACCGTATCGTAGGGAGCAAAATATCGAACGAATGAACAGTCACATAATCGGGACTAAAGCCCGTCCTCGGATGAAAAAATAAATAAAATTTTAGAGGCCTCTCTTATGATGCGTGAGAATCGAACTCAGGACCTCTCACCTCGCGCGTAGATTCCTTACCAACTCAACTGAACACAACATGTAACAAAGTCCTTTGCGCTCTTCCTTTTGATTTGACTCATGGGGGACCTTTAATCCCGGGTCGAAGACCTTTAGTCCCGGTTCGTAACACTAACCGGGACTAAAAGGTCACCCTTTTGTCCCGATTGGTAATACCAACCGGAACTAAAAGTTGGAGGATCTTTAGTCCCAGTTCGTAATATCAACCGGGACTAAAAGATGACTTTTAGTCCCAGTTGATGTTACGAACCGGGACTAAAAGTGGTCCGGCCGTTGGGCAGGGTACCAACCGGGACTAAAGTCGTTTTTTGTTCTGGACATAAATTTCGCCGGGACTAATACCCATTTTGAATATCGACGAAAGGTTTGTTCTCTAGTAGTGTTGGGCCCAGTTTTATAGATATATATATAATCATATTTTCTACGGAGTACCTTAGAGAGCAAGCTGTAGCGACTCGCTCGAGTTCGTCATGGCGCACTAACTTTTTTTTTTCGAAACGCTGAGGAAAATTTCACGACAATTTTCCTATCCGACTGCGACGACAGCAACGGGTTAACACGATTCGGTCGGTCTGACTGAACTTTGGTGACGAGCCTGAAGACCACCTGAAGATGGAGACTGCTTACGTCAGGTTATTGATTTCGGTGGTTATCAGACGCAGGATTCTATTCGGATATATAGCACCACCATCCACGTCGTCATCGGGACCGCCCAAAATTTAGGGTGTGTTTAGTTCGCGGAGATTTTTGGCTTTGTCTACTGTAGCACTTTCGTTTGTATTTGTCAATTAGTGTTCAATCATGGACTAATGAGGTTTAAAAGATTCGTCTCGTGGTTTTTTTACCAAACTTTATAATTAGTTTTTTCGTCTATATTTAATGCTCCATACATGTGCCCAAACATTCGATGTGACGGGGAATCTTGAAAATTTTTGTGAACTAAACATGGCCTTAATTAATTAGTTGTTGTATGTAGTGCGACAGTAGTTGATCAATATAACTTGGCGCGCACGTCAAGAAGACTTGGTAGAAAAGAGTTGATATGTCGTACCACAAAAAAGCTTGTGGGTGCGGGGCGGCTCCTGCCCTCGGTTTGGATGTTTCCCCAGTTCCAGCATGTCAATTTCTCTGTGCTGCTGCTCACACGCTTCCTGCTTGGCAATAATATTGCAAGAGCAGCGCAACAGCGCGTTCATGCAATTTTCGCCCATTTTCATAGCAAGTACGTACACACGCGACGCGCATGCACTACGTCACGCACCCTTGTCCGTCTTCGAGTTCAAATGTTTGAAGCAACAAAATGAAGTGAACATTACGACGTACTAGCTACGCATGATTGCCGCGATGATCGTAAGCGCTGCGTGCCGTGCCTGCTTCCGAGGTGGTATATACGGAGTATATCAGTGCTCTGTCAGATGTTTGGAGCTACGTACTCCTACATGTCAGAGATTGAGGTGAATAATCCTCCAAGGCCAGTTGTTTCCTCTACATAACAACTGGCCTTCGAGATTTATGTGCCTTCACTACTGTATCTGACTTCTTTGCCGAGAGCCGGGAGCCCTCGGCAAAGGACAAAAAGCCATCGGCAAAGTCTTTGCCGAGAGCCTGCCAGGTGGCTCTCGGCAAAGAGCTATCGGCAAAGAAGCTGTCGGCAAAGAATTCTTTGCCGAGAGCCACGGGGCAGGCTCTCGGCAAAGACTTTGCCGAAGGCCAGAAGCGCCCTCGGCAAAGCCCACGGCGCCGTCGAGGAACGTCAAAGTTGACGTCGTCTTTGCCGAGAGCCGGGTTTTCCGGCTCTCGGCAAAGACTTTTTATTTTTTTAAATAAAAATATTTATCGAGACTTTTTATTTATCTTTGCCGAGAGCCGTCCAGGCTGGCTGTCGGCAAAGCCTTCCTTTGCCGAGAGCCGTCCAGAATGGCTCTCGGCAAAGCCTTCCTTTGCCGAGAGCCAGAGAGGCAGGCTCTCGGCAAAGCTGGAATTCCTGTAAACAGCTTTGCATCTTTGCCGAGTGCTAGCCAGATGGCTCTCGGCAAAGCTGAGAATTTTTTTGTTTTTTTTGTGGTTTTTCTGTTTTTACATGCACAGCCACATATATATTGATATATATATATATATATATATCACAATTTCACATGTCTATATCACAATTTCATATATATATATCACACATGAAACATATCGAACTCCACAGATATCACGAATCCACATAGATATGACAAATCTAACATAAAGTCCAACATAAACCACAAGTTCATAACATAAACCACAAGTCTACATGGATATCACTGCTCGAAGTCGCTAGCGCCTCACCCCTAATGCTGTGAGTCCGACCCGTCGTCGCCATGGCCTCCGTCGTGTCCCGAGCCCCCATCTGGCCATGCCGACCAGGGTGAGTGCCCCCCAGGGTGTGGAGAGCTCCCACCTGCCCACGACGCCCACATGGCCTGCCCTGGCGCCGACTGGTACGGGTACGAGTACCCGGGGCGTGGAGGAGGGCTGTCGGACAACCCAGGTTGACCGTGCTGCGAATGGGCACCAGGCCACGTGTGGTGCGTACTCGGGTGGCCATAAGAACTAATCTGCCACCCGCTACCTGGTGAAGGGGTCGGGTTCGAACCCCACGACTGATGCTGCACAATATATAAGCGATCTCATTAGTACCTGCAGGACGGCCGCACAAGCCAAAGCAATAGACAAACATATATACACTCACCGGACTCCCTGCAGGGGCAGGAACAGGGGGTGGAGCGAAGAGCGAGGCAGGCAGCGGAGGCGCTCCAGAGCTCTGAATGGACTGGAAGTAGCTGACTAGGTCCGAGATCTGACGATGCATGTGCTGCTGCTGTGCCTCCATGTGGCGCCGATGGGCCTCGTCTCTGGCCGCCAGCTCTCGCCGATGGGCCTCCTGCAGCTCATCCTGCCTGGCCCGCAACTCCTCCAGCTGTGACTGCAATATTACACCCGCGATGGTTAAACAATGCAAAAGGAGATGTACATATGTAAAACCAATGGACGACGGATAAAACTGTAGTTACCTGAAACGACGTCTGCATCGCAGCCATCTGCTGCACGGAGCTCGGCTGACGAGGCCGTATGGGGACGTCAGAGGTCGTGCTGCTCCCCTGCCGAACCTCGCGGAGCGTGGGTACGGTGGCCGGGTTGATTGCGCTGTGGGCAATCATGTACCGGCCGTGCTGCTTCCCTCCTCCCGTCCTCATGAGCAGGTCCGTGTCCAGTGGCTCGGTGGTAAGGTCGAAGTCGTCCCCATGGCGCGTGCGAGCTGCAGTGGCGTACGTGGACATCTTCTCGTAGGCGGCAGTGTTGGTGTATGCGTCGGGCCCGTCCTGCGGGTTGTAGACGTTGTTCGGATCCGACGCTCGCCCCTTGTTAGCTAGGGCATACCCAACAAACTCGCTAATGGGCACGTTGCCGTGGGTCTTGCGCTGCGAGGAAAACACAAGGTTGATTAAATGTAATGAGAACAAAGCGTTAGCAAAAATAAATAAACAAACAAAAAACAGAAACGTACATATGTGTCCATGTACCCTGGGAGGGGCACGCTCCCTTGGTGGTGTGACGCCCCTCTCATCGCGGCCAGGCGGTTCTCCCGTCTTTTTCTGCGCTCCACGTATGCCTCCGGCCTCTGCCACGAGTCCACAATTTGGGCCCAGCAGTCCATGTGCGATTTGCACCAATCAGCAGGAAACTGCATGACAATGTGCATTTGACATGTCAGAAGATGAATGAGAATTAATGTTTCATACTTATTTTTCAAGTAAGGAAACAGAATGAGCCAGTTTTCTACTTACCTGCATGTATTGCTCCCTGGTGATGTCGGTGTCGGGCAACATGATCATCTCTCTGGCCTGTTTCTTTGTCATCTTCTGGCCAAGCACCTCAAGGTGGTAGGAGATGACGCACTGGATGTGCGCCTCGGAGTACATGTCCTTCAGCCGCTCTCTGCAGACCTTGTCCTGGACTTTCGCCGCCTCGGCCTCTTTTCCCTCCTCGCACACGAACCACTCCTACATACAAATGTGATCACATGTGGAGATGTCTGGGTTTTGGACATCCGGTGTCGCAACTTGCTCGAAACCTTATGAATTTTTTACCACACCCTCCACATGTGATAACACGACACGTCGCCAAGTTTCGTGATTTTTGGACTTCATTTGGAATTTATATAATTAAAAATCACTTCTTCGACACATGTATGGTCATGTTTTGTATACAAGACATTCAAACTTTTGGGTGAGTTTATGGATACAACCTCAAAATGCACTCTCGAACATGAATATCATTTTTTGAATGGCTATATTTTATTATTTCATGCTTCTACAGTTCAAATTTACTTTTTCGAGAAAAATACAAAGAAAATAAATTAATTGATAAAATATAGCAAAATATTATAAAAAGCTCCCAAATTTGAACATGTGCTTGTATACAATATGCAAGGGTTACAGAAAAAGTTTAGGTCCAAAACTAAAAAAAACATTTCCTCTTTGCCGAGGGCCTCTCCTGGCCCTCGGCAAAGGTGCTCTTTGCCGAGAGCCAGAGTGGCCAGCGCTCGGCAAAGGTTGCTGGCCTGGGCCCAGCTTTAGCCCACGTGACATTTGCCGAGTGCTTGCCCAGGCGCTCGGCAAAGGCCTCCTCTTTGCCGAGAGCCTAACGGCGCGGCTCTCGGCAAAGGTGACGACAACGGGAGTCGTTCACGGCGCGGCTTCTTTGCCGAGAGCCTGTCTTTGCCGAGAGCTAAACCCTCGGCAAAGCTTTTCTTTGCCGAGAGTCTGGCTTTGCCGAGAGTTTAGCCGTCGGCAAAGCCTCTTTGCCGAGTATCCATGTTGGCTCTCGGCAAAGGAAAGATTTGCCGAGGGCTTAGCTCTCGGCAAATCTGGGTCCTCGGCAAATCTCCCGTTTCCTGTAGTGCTTGTTGGACGCCGGGTCGGGTGATACTCAGATCACGAGACGACAGCGACAGTCGTCTTCCAAGTCGTTGTCAACGTATATCCTCTCGAACCCTAATTAATCCTGCTTGCCGTTTTAATTCAAAGAAGAGATTCCAGAAAACAGCTCTACATACACTACCTGTCGTCGTACCGCGTACGTACTACTGTAGTATATATAATATGTAGCTGCTGTACGTCTGGTTGACTCGGTGTTCATATTGTTCGAAAAGCACGCAGGTTACGTACGTTGCTTTGGAAATTTTGCATTCTCTTATTAGTGGAGTTGATCTGGAAGTCCGTCTCCTTACAACATGCATCCCTGGAAATTGCGGGTCCATCGTACATGCATCTCGAATAACATGCATTTCACAAGCAAAGCAAACCGTACGTGGGCCGGCAGGCCTTTGTCACCTTTTGACTAGATCGATCCTATGGTCGAGACCTATGGGTGCCGAATTAATGACTCCGAGTGAATCCACTGACTAACAAGATGATAACTTCGAAGTCAAAATAAGTTTTTATGAAATCGCATCCATTCTCTTATTATTATACAGATTACTGTCATCTCCATCACTGAAACTCTCAATTACATCCCCAAATAAATTATTTAACTCCAGCAAATTGATTTCATATATCCTGAGTCTCCCAGGTCACCGCCACGCCACGCGCGGCGACACTAGCCGCGCCGAATGTCAGGGCATGACATACGCATTTTAATTTGAAGCAATTGAACAATCAAACCAAGACCTGCCAGTTTGTCAAAGCACGATGTATAAGTATAGGTAGTCTATGAGAGATGCATACGCCGCGTCAAGTTAAGTCCATTTGGGGGTGGGGGGGGGGGTGTCAAAATACATACACGGCAAAGATATACATGACATCCAAATAAACATTTGTATTACGATAAAAGGAATCTGAAAATTTTTAAAAACGAATGAACATATTTAATTAGCCTGTGGTCTCTAACCTTCACCCGACCAATCTAATTCTTTGGCCAGAAAAAGAATCACTGTAACAACAAGTAGCAGAACGGGGCACCCTATAGATCCTAAATGTTAAATAGCAAACAATCGGTCACTTGCCGTTTAGTCTAGGACAAAAGGTCACTTAAACTGGTATAGTGGTCATTTAAACAGGTTAAACAGAAACATTGTACCACTCCGATCAAAAGAAAAAAAAAAGAAACGTCGTGCCACTGTGTAGCGTTTAAATGTTGAGTACACGAGCTAAACGACCGTTTAGACGAACAGCGACGGGAACATAGCCGATAAGAAAGATAACACAAAGACTAATTATTAATAATATAGATGCTATTGCATATCAATTCGGAGGGATCAAACAAGCAAAGCACTTTATTATTAACTAGCTAATTAGAGAGTGTGCTACGGGGATAGACTATTGTTTGATAGGCAATAATAAAAATAAAAGAGAGGAAAAAAATATTAGGACCAAATTTTTATTTATATAAGATACATTAGAGATTAATATGAAGTAAGAATAGAAAATTATACTATAAATAGTATCATTAACTTGCTAATTAGATAATTAAGTAACTAATTTGGGAGGTGTATTATGGGAGCTGTTGGAACATTGGGGGGTGCCAGGCCCCCCTCAGCCCCCCCTTTCCTCCGCCACTGTACGTACCGTCCGGACGTCCGCGTCCGTCGCACCTGCCACGCATGCCGCAAAGTTTGACGGTTACGTCTACACGCATGTCCCCATATGCTGCAAGCAACTGCTCCACCTACACACCCGTCCCCGCATGCTGGTGAGCCTCGAGCCAGGTGGGGACCACCCATGCCCGCTTTGCTTGTCATGCATGTGGGGACTACTGCAGGGGGACCGCCTCTGCATGGCCCGCTTCCTCTGTCTACTAATGTTGCAACATGAAGCACGTACTTCTGCAACATACGTCTAAAAATAGATAAAACATTTGCAATATGTGTATAGCAACTGCAACATCTAGATAAAACACTTGCAACATACGTCTGAAATAGATGAAACATTTTGAATAGATGCTTGCAACATATGTATATAGTCAATGAAGCATATGCAACATCCAAATAAAACACTTGCAACATATATCTAAAACAAATGAAACATTTGTAATATACACTTGCAACATACGTGTATATCTATTGTAACATATGCGACATTCAGATGAATACATACAACAGCCAAATGAAACATAAAACGTATGAAACATATGGAGCTCGGTACCATAGACTCTGTGGGCCTGCGTTCCTCCTGATCCTTCTCTCTCCCTCGCTCCCCATGCCGAACGACACGAGCTTCCATGCGCTGCCCCGCGCCCAACACCCCACGCTGAACGAGTGACCGCACGAGCTCCCATGCACTGCCACGCGTCGCACACTACTACAGATATTCACCATGTTCGCTTAAGCTACTTTTCAGCTATAGAACAATGTTTTTCTCTCATAACATTTCAGCATAAGTATCAGCATAAGCTAAATTTCAGCATAAGCGAACAGGGTGATCCTTTGTAGGGGCGGTTGGGCTCATTATTTGTAGGGGCGGCTGGATATTGAGCCGTCCGTACAAATCATTTTCCAGAAATTCACGAATCCAGGAAAAAAACAAAAAAATTATTTAATCCGGGGAGACCCCCATCGGTCAGCCACATGTCGTGCGCTCGCAAGCCGCAAGTCGCGTTTTTTTTGTGTAAAATCACGCGCTACGCGGCTGTCGGGGTTCAAACCCGTGACCTCGGGCTCGCGCATTCCCTCCTCTAGCCACTCGACCCAATATACTCACGTGGGACCTGCAGCTCACCGTGCTAGCTCCAGCCCGGAGCACGTGCTGCTCGCCGCCTTCATCCTTTGGCTCCTCGACACGGCGCTCGTGCTGCTGTCCCTCGTCTCACGCCGGTTCCCCAGGCTCACCGTCGCTGTCGCCAGCGCCGGAGCCGCTCTCGTGACAGCGCTCCGCAACTACTTGCTCGGAGGTGGTGGCCTCTCATGTATGAGGTTCTGAGAGTTGCATCCTGCGTGCGTTCAGTGTCCAAGGACCATGCATGGCAGTCCAGGCTAGAGATGAAAACGGACGGAAAAAAATCCTATTTCTAGTTTCGTTTCTATATTTTTTGGCGGAAACAGGATCAGGTTCAGAAAATACGGGTTTAGAAACGGAATCGGGATATACGGATGCACGGAAACGAACAAATACGGATGGAGAGCCGGAAAATTAAGTTTGAATAATATGATTCAATATTCATGAATATACATGAGCAAAGTCACAAATTAATATACACATACGAAATTATTGGTCTAGTATTCACTTGCATGCCATGTGTTAACATGCATAATTGGTGATTGATAGGTTTATGAACATATTAATTTCTACACATCTCATAGATTTAAAATGGGATGAAAAACGGAATAAATACGGGTCAATTTTGGATGAAAACGGGATCCCGCGTAAACGGACGGAAAAATCCCTCTTCTATTTCCGTAAATACGGAAACAGGACCCCACAAATACGGAAATGAACGGACAAAAATAGAAAATGGAACGGGTCGAAATTAGAATTTTTCCGTCCATTTTCAACGCTAGTCCAGGCAGACCAGACCATGCATACCGTCCGTGCCATACCACATGCGACAGCCGCCTAAATAAAAAAAACTTCATGAACTATAGTACTACTAGCAGGAGTATAATATCATAACTTTTATTACGACTATTTACTGCTGGTTGCTTAATATAAACTATCATCAAATCAAATGGATTATGGATTATTATTATTATTATTATGGCCTCTTGTTTGACCTTGTTTTTCTGTAAGAAAAAGAGTCACCCTTCTTTATATATTAGAATAAGAAGTACAAACTTTATAAGGAGGCGAGATAAACCAATCATATCTTCCTGCCAAGAAGTTAACATAGCTCCTAACTAAGCAGTGAGTATAAAAATTAGAGCTTCTTCCTTCGTGGACAAACTCCACTCTTGTTCTTGATCTCCTAGACGATGGGGCCGTGCCTCCCAAAACCTTCGTCTCCATGGATGCTTCTTACTGCGTTAACACAATCACTAGCCACCCGACATTTTACCCTCCAGAACCAGCGCTGATGCCCCCAGGAATTTGCCATCTTCATCCCTGGCCACAGCAGCCACTGAAGCCATGGTCGAGTTCTTAGAGGTCGCCCCCCGTCGACATTAATTTTTGCAAAGCCTCTTGGCGGTTTGATCCAGTGCATTGCTGGGTTCCGCGCCTATCGGCTTCTCCTTGTTCTTCAGCGTGACCGACACCAGGTCGTTAATGAACTGCTCCACAAGGCTGTGAACCGTGTTTTGGAGTGCTTTTTTGAGTTAAGACATTGCTAAACTAGATGGCCTAGGATGTACTACTACTATACTTTATCTTTGTTTCTTTTTATCTTTGTTTCTTTTAATGGAAGTACATGAACACTTTCTTAAAACTAATCAGTATGCTGTTAAATCACTAGTAGTTGTAGCCAGTGCTAGTACGCATCATAACGTAACGCAATAGCAGATGGGCAGACGCTGCATGACACGAGCAACGTGCCAGACTAGGACACGCGGCGAGCGTGCCGTCTAGATCTGGGCCTGTTGGTTGTTGCCACCATGACTCATTGGAACTTCGCGGAAATATCACGTAGGACTTCACTTGACTGCGGCGGAGAAGCCCCAACCAATCCCCAATTCAACACTGCGAATCGACCACCGAGCAGCGCGATGGCGTATGCGGCGGCGGAGCTCCCCTACGCCAACGATCCCAACCAGAAACCCAAACCCGCGGCCCCCACCCGCCGCGTCTCCTGGGCGACCGTGGCGATCCTCGTCTTCCTGGCGCTCAACCTCACGCTCTGCGTCCGACGCGTCCACGGCGACGGCCTCGGCGCGGTGGCCTTCGTCGGCGTCTCCCACCTCAACCTGGCCCTGCTCGTCTGCGCGCTCCGCCGCTTCGAGGTCGCGCCGCAGGGGTCCCCTGCGCGCGGCCGCGCCAGGTTCGCCGTGTGGCTCCTCGCCACCACGCTCACCGCCGCCTTCACCTGGAAGATCGGGGAGGTGATGCCCCTGGGGCTTGCGATCGCTGCCTGGGTCGTGGCCGCCGCGGCCGTCGGTGGTGGGCTACGTCCTGTTCCTCCATGACGATGAGAAGCGCGATCTAGTGAATCTGTGATCATGCGAGACTGCGAGAGGGATGAGAGGCATCTGTATGTTCTTGCTTCGTAGATGGGAAAGTATAACACCCATAGTTTTAAATAGCGAGCTAAGGTGTATAGCGGTATACCTCTAAATCAACTAATAGCGGAGCTAAATCGGGCTATAGCGGGATATAGCGGCTAAATTGTACATAAACACAAATAGCGACACCCTGTCTTAAAAGGCTATAGCGGGCTACAGCGGCAGCTATAGCGGGAGATTTAAAACATCACCACCCTGCAGCTTCTCTCTGAGCGTCCACAACTCCACATGATCGACAAATAAAAGTGCCCTACTGTATGTATTAGTATCGAGGGAGCCTATGAAAACTGCTATTACGGTATTACCTGATCTGATGTCTTCTGCATTTTGTTTGCGTCGCTTTCGCCGTTTTGCATATTAGACTCTCTTCCAACTTGAACAGATGCTTAATTAGTGCTGGAAGGACAGAACACTCTGCCTTGGGAGATTCTAACCACAATTGTATTAATAATTTTCGATACGATTTGTCCCAAATTATTCTATGCAAATTGCAACAATGGGGTATCTGCAATATTTGTATGTGAATGTGTAGCTCTGTGGAGCTTGGCCGTGCACATTTATTACTAGGTGTCTATAGTAGTGCTGGAAGAACATGACACTCTTCCCTGGCAAATTCTCACCACAATATATTAACTTTTCGATATGATTCATCCGAAATTATCCTATGCAATATTGGCATTCGAGTGTAGCTCTCTCCATGGTAGTTGGGGCTGGAGAAACAACTCATGGCTCGCTCGGCGCCACTCAATCCAACAGCTCATTTCTTTCTCGAACGGATTGAGGTAGCTTTTAGCTCGTTAAGTTAGACTCTTTTTATCAGGATTTGGATTTTCTTTTGGAAACGATGAAATCAATAAAACCCATGTTTTGATAGCTTCGGTTTTTTGATAAAAGAATGGTTTTGGCTTCACTATTTTTAGTTTAATTTTGGTTTTAGAAGTCGTTCTTGTGTGTACACATTTAGTAACCTTTTTAATTATTAAACCGGTGGTGAAGCCTTGATAAAAACCCTACCAAAGAGAGCCATGAGCTAGCTCGACTCGAGCTGGTTCAGGCCAGCTGGCAATTAGGTAAATGAGCTCAGGATTAATAGTCCAACAACCTAAACAACTACAATTAGATCTAATGTTATGTTATATATGCATGTGATTTAAGTCTAAAACTGATATATACTATGCATTGTGTTAGAATGTGTTTGATAGGGATCTAGCTTTATAAAAAAATGTTTTAGATCTAGATTATCTTAAGAAATATTTTAGATGAATTAGAATTGCTCCGTGAGATCGTGGCTGGTAGGCTACATTCCAATTCACAAAAATCATATTAATAAAATATTATTTAGACAAATCTGTAACCTTTTGTGTATGGAGAACAACTTAAATAAAAACACATTTTAACTTGTTTTATACTTTAAAAGAATTAACTAAAAAATTATGGTTGCTTACATAGGAGTAGGGGCAAGAATCAGAATCACACCAGAAAGAAAGGCGCGGCCTTGCCGTGCCATTCATTTTATTATGCCAGTGTTGGTCTTACGGATAAGATCAACCGTGAGGAAGAAACATCACATTGCATGTTAGTATATAAAATTATGCTATAGTTGGCATAATTGAACCAAGAAAATATAATAAAATATATCAGTTATCCAACTATAGTTCTAGCTGTGATTTTCCAAGTCCTTAGTGGCTTAGTATATTTATAAGTATTTTTTAGGTCGTATAGGAGTCATTATGATCATTAATTTTATAAACATGAGACTAAAGAAAAGAAATTTTATACAGCGCAAAATTATGTAGCATAATAAGAAATCTAAAGTAGCAAGCCACCAAGAAGATAAACTTCTCCGAAAATTAGAATATATTTAGACCGATAGAGCATTTGGGTGCATTATTTATCACAACATAACTGATGAGCATGTGAATTTTGTAAGCATACATATTGAACCAAACAGAAAAAATTGAGATTGTAGTACACTACGGAATGAGAGGAAGTTGCATGGCATCAAACAGGTAAAGTAAAAAAAGGATATCCAAATCTTGGCGCTCCTAATTGCATTTCATCAAACACTTTGGGGCATCCCTCATTGCTGCATCCTGTAGTAGATGTACTCCGCGATGATGAACTCAAGGGGTTGTTGGAGACTGGAGACCAGGGCGTAGAGCTTCGTACTCTGACGGATTCAGTCCCGAAGCAGTGCTACCCATACGTCAGTGCAGCGTTGTCGCTACTGTGGAGCAGCCTGGCATCACCGCCACCGTCGGCGTACGCGTTTGCACTGTCGTCACATCGATCTTCTAGTATTGAATCGACCTTTAATTCTCTTGTTTGTCACAGCTATACCTTTAATTTTGTTTTTATTTCACTTGACCTTTAGTGTCCAAGTCTACATTTGCTATCGTGGCACACAATTGCAATGAATCGACACGCACCAACCCTTGTGCGCTACCTAATTCAGACCTCCTTTCGCAAGTTGTTTAACATCTCCGTTTTGTAATGTATGGTCATTCTGACGAAACTCCGCAAGGGATGCAATGCAATTATGTTTTCGATTCGTGGCATGTGCAGTGGCGGGCCTATATGTATTCAAGGGTATTCAACTGAATACCCAAAAATTTTGCCAAAAAACTTTTGTATATATAGTGTATATATGTAGGTGTAGGAAAAAAAGAAAATAAAGCCAAAACAAATATCATGTCAAGAATTCGGCCAAAAACCTGTATTCTACTACTGATTTTTCACCCCACTCGATGGCCCAAATAGGCCCAGCGGCCTGTGGCCCAACATCTTCCCCGTCGGCAGCACACAGGTGCATCGCGACTCCCAAATCAGAGACATCGGCACATCACCTGCCCATGCTCGCTCAGGCGCTCCTTTTCTATCCTGTTTTCTTCCCCAACCCCAAACCCTAGCGCCTACCGATGGCGGTGGCAGAGCAACGGACTCGGGCAGTGGCAAGGCATGGTTTTTTTTTGACACAGAGTGGCAAGGCACGTTGGCAAGAGGCGACGACAACAAAAGTCACGCTAAATTTTTTGGTACATATACAACACAAACTTGGATTTGTTTGTACTTGATTTGAAATACCAAATTTGACAACAAATTTTACTATTGCTTACTGAATTGCTAAATTGATTTTACCAATTTACGTATGGAAATTTTAGTATTGCATACCTACAAAATTCTAGATCCATCATTGGATTTTACATTGTAAAAAAAATCGATTCGTCTTCCAATTTTGAATACCCAAGTTCAAAATCTTGGGCCCGCCACCGGGCATGTGTGTGCTCTGGTAGTCATATGTTAGCAGGTTCAAGGTCCAACACGTGGTGTGCGCTTCTGTACGCCTGCATCATTCTTTTGCCCTTAGAAAGGCGTCTCAGATCAGGTCCAACTTTCCGACTCGCACACATATTTTTTGAGGTTGGCATGCATGACCGATCGTCTTTTTTGCGAGGAAAACATGCATGCGTTGTTCTGGTTGGTCAGTAGTCTGGTCGAGCGTCCGCCAGGCAGCTGTACCAGGCAACCGGCCGGCTGACAAGACCCCGGTGGATGTCCACAGTTCTGACTTTTGATGTCTCATTAGTCATTACCGTTCTCTGCATGCCAATCTAGCTGGCTCAGAACTATAACCAAGAGCATGTAGGCCTGGTTTAGATCACCGATTTGGTGATCCCCGAATGCATTGTGCAGCACTGTGCTATACTGTAGCAATTTTATTTTTATTTGGTAATAATTGTCTAAACATTAATTAATTAGGCTTAAAACGTTCGTTTCGCCAAGTACAACAAAACTGTGTAATTAGTTTTTTATTTCATCTACATTTAGTACTCCATACATGTACCGGTATTTTGATGTGATGGAGAATCTTTTTTTTGCATAGTGGAATTTGGAGGTAAATTTTGGTATCTAAACAAGGCCGTAATCTCCTAGAATATACTACTAGTATTGAATATACTACTACCATGCACCATAGGCTTTAGAGTGTATGATGATAGGTCAAAATTTTGATCCATGCCCACCCGATGAACACGTTGGGCTGGTTGGGTCAGACTTTTGCTAAAGTTTTTCGTTAGATTTTTCTATGTTTAGTTAGGCTTTTTTTTCTAGATTAGATTAATACCCTGTTTTTCAGCACTACATCAACAGTATTTTCCAACGAAGGAACAATGTTTTCCTTTCACAATAAATCAGCATAAACAACAGCATTAATTAAATTTCAGCGAAACGAACAGGGCGGACTGGTTGGGTCGAGTTTATTTAAAAGAAAAACCTTTTTGAATCTTCGTCACTGCATGCATTTGAAAGCACTACTGCATGCATTTGAAAGCACTACAGAGGAAAATGCTGGGTCTCTCAAAAAGCAAAGCTTTTTTTTTCTCTTCTTTTATACCACTATAAGGTTTCGAATGCGTGTCCTGTCAGTGTCAGGTATCACATTGTATATATGTGCCCTTTCGTTCTGGCTCGGGGGATTTTGGTGCGGGCACACCAAGTCGTATACTCGTATTAGGGCTTGTTTAAATACCAAATTCTGCACCCAAAGTTTGGATCTAAAACACTGTGTAATACTGTAGCAATTTTGTTTTTATTTAGTAATAATTGTCCAAATATTGATTAATTAGGCTTAAAATGTTCGTCTCACAGAGTACAATAAAACTGTGCAATTAGTTTTTGATTTCATCTACATTTAGTACTCTATACATATGCCAGTATTTTGATGTGATGAGAAATCTTCTTTTTGTATAGTATAATTTGGGGTGAATTCTAGAATCTAAACAAGCCTTACATGACAGGCTAAGGAATGTTTCTTCCTGTTCCCTTTTCCACGACGTGCATCATGATCTTCCGTGCAGGGGATTTTTTTTAAACTTCCATGCACTTGGCGTGCTGACGTAGGAGTAGGAGTGGACGCATGAAAGTCGTCGTCGGTCGTACTTCCAAGTCAAGTCGTCGTCAGGAAGACCACCATGCCGGGCAGTTTGCGTGCATGCATGCATACGTTGCCCGGATACAGCAGGATACACACGCAACGTAGCAGGGCCACCAACGCAGACGACTTCATGAGGTACTCCTTCCCGAAGAAGACTACACAAGTGTGCAGAAAATGCAGCAGTGCTCTCATGTCATGGGTAGAAAAGACCACCGCATGCAGCGACTCCTTAGCACTGCGTGATGTCCAATTAACGGTGTTAACTTTTGGGTGAAGAATAGACAAGTTTGCTCATGTGATTTTACCCCATTTTGTTTGTGAACTTTGTGATTTTACCCCTATTTCATGATTAAAGTTTTGACATATTTTGTAGGGATGTTGGCAACAAAATTAGATACAAATTTATGCACTCATTTAAGGACAATAAATCTATGCATTTGTCAATTTTTGCAAAAATTAGACAGACAAACACAATTTATTAGCACACAACTTTCATGTAATCATCAAACCAAGAGATATCATGGTAACATTCATGTACGTATCACATTAATGTCTGGATCACATTAATCTCAGGTTTCCATACTTTGCTTGTCCCAAGTTTGAGTTTAGAATGTTGGGTTCCTAAATAAGATGCACATTTTTAGTCTAATATTACATTTTCAGATTGAACTAATCAATATGCAAAAATCCTTTACTAGCACTAGATCCACGCCTCTAAAGAATCCAAGCTGCTCAACTCCCAAGCACCCATTAACCCTAGATCTACGAAGATGTTTAGGAACCCAACATTCTAAACCAAGATATTTAGATCTTGGATGCAAGATCCGCTCCTGTCTCTGGAAACAAACCTTGTCGTGCATAGGCATCATGAGCTTGAGGAGGCAGAGGCAACATGATGCCCCTTCTGCTTGCGCTGCTTGTGGCCAACGTGTGATGGTGCGGCCAGCGGCTCGGCACACCCAACGGCGTAGCCACCAGGCAGTGCGTCCAGCTTCCTCGTGGCAGTCTGTCCGAAGTCCGTACTCTATTTTGAATGATGAGCCACAAGTTTTCCGGATGGAGTGGATATGAGGGGCCTTTCAGCCTTTGTACGTCCGATGAACTGTGCCCCATACGCCGCCGAGGCGGAGTATTCCCCGCTTGCGCTGTTTTGCAGTCTTAATTCTCCGGGTAAGATTCCATAATAAATATAAATTCATCTAGATGAGCACCCGTGATTGCAGTGCTGAGTTTTGGAGTCTTTGACCATACTTGTTAGTGACTCATACGTACATTGGCCGAACTTTTATTTTACTAATAAAGTTGTGGCAAACAAATTGTTCACCACGTTAATTAGATATAAGTTTTGGCCACAGTTGTGGGCAACCTTTTGGAGTCATCATCATCGAAATATATGTCCTTTACATTTCAGATAGTTCAAATGTTGCAGGAAAATAGCGGGCAGCTTGCATGCACCTTAGATACACGGGAGACGCGCGTGGAATGTTGTACACCATTTTTTTTTCTATGTTTCCCATGGTGTGGCATGCACATCATTGTGACCATCCGATTTGCGCTCATGCTCTCCCCAACTGTCCGATTCGTGGTAGCCTCCCGGGCGGCCTCTCGTACTCTCCCCGGCTACCGCTTGCTCCCTCCCCAGCAGCCACGTGACCCATCTCCGACGGCCGCGTAGGCGCTCCCTCGCCCACCAGTGCGGCCTCACTCCCTCACCTGATCGCGTCATCTTCCCCAACTCCGGTGGTCTCTCTCTCTCTCCTCCCTTCTTCTTCTTCTCTAACTCTAGTGGGCTTAGAAGGGGCTCGGGGGAGGTGGGTCGGCCAGGCGGTGGGGACGGCGGCGTTAGGGTTCCACGGCGTAGGAAGCGGCTGGCCCAGGTCGGGGGTAGGGGCACCATGGCCATGGCGGCAGTGGGAGGCGGAGGGAAAGAAGGAGGTGGCCGCGGGCGTGGTAGGGTCTCGCCGGAGCTCCGCAGCCTACAGCGGGGCGGTGGGCAGCGGCGCCCATGGACATGGTGGGAGCAGGAGGGGGAAGGGGAAGATGGAGGTCGCCGCGGGCGCGGCAGGGTCTCGCTGGAGCTCCGCGGCCATGGCGGGGCGGTGGGCAGCGGTGGGGGCGAGGACGAGGAGGAGGAGGACAGGGTTGAGGGGCAGGGCATGGAGGTGGGCCTCGTCGCTGGTCGGGGGCGACGGTCAAGTAAGGTGGGGGCGGGGCGAGGACAAGCTCAGGTCGGAGAAGGAAGAAGGTGGGGGACAAAGGTGAGCGGACGGAGTAGCACTCGTCTGCACACAAAGGCGCTAGTGAAGTCCTTTATTAATATATACCTTCATTCACAATAATAATGTTTCCTACTTGAGTGTCTTCGTTATTGAATAATTACAGTCACACACAAACACTAGGCTGATATTATATTTCACATGAAAAAAATCGATCAGTAACATGTCTGCTGGTTCTCCTCCACGATGTCCTTCGAGTGATTGCACAAGTGCATGGTAATCATGTCAGTCGCCGCCGGTAGGAGCAAGGAACAGTGCGTAGAAGCCCCCCATGACCGTGGCCGCGCCCATCAAACAGACACCAGCCGACACGTGCCAGGGCATGAGCACCGAGACCCGCCAGGAGAACATGGCGGTGAGCAGCGTCGTGGTGAGCCAGACGCCAACCCTGGCCCGTGCCTTGGCCGCGGAGCCTGTGGGCGACGTCTCGAACCGCCGCAGGCAATAGAAGAGGAGGACGAGGCTGGCGTACGACGTGGCGGCGAAGGCTGTCGCGGAAGCGTCGTCGTCTGCGCGAGACCTGCGGATGGCAGCGATCGTGTTGCCCGTGAGCAGCAAGAACCCGAGGCTCGTGGCTGCTGATGACGCCATGTCGCCCGTCGCTGGTCCAGACGTCCAGTTGTAATGTGCTTCTCTGACTTTGTGGGTGTATGAATGTCGAATGTGTGTATATATAGGGGGTATATGTAATTATATATCCGTAGGTTACTTATGGGAGGCCGTGCAAGTTTTGTAGGAGTAATTGCTTATATAGTACTCCATCCGTCCCATAATAGAAGTCGTTATAGAATGCGTGCAGGTTAAAACTTTCTCAACTTTGACTAAGTTTATAAAAAATACGTGCAATATTTATATCTTAAAATAAGTTTATTACGAAAGTATATTCAACAATCTATATAATAATACTAATTATGTATTATAAATATTAATATTCTTTTATATATAATTAGTCAAAGCTTAAAAAAACTGATTTGTCGAGAAACGAGAAGACTTCTGTTCAGGGAGTACACGGCAACGATGCCGTGGCCCGTGGGCGACGCATTTGCCCGCATGCGTTTGCCTGAATACGTAAGCTTTGCATCTACATCATCCTCCTATAAGTCCTATCCTAGCTAGTGCGCCTAGATTTGTTCTAAGTCAGTAGTATTTTCAAAACTTTGACCAATGACCATCTGTATTTATAATTTTATTTACATCACAAGATCCACATTATTATGAGATTCACCCTGAAAATCACTTTCATGATACTATATTAGTCTAATTTCATTTGAGACTACATATTGCTAGTTAGTAAAAAACTTAAAAGTTTGGCTTAAGACAAATCTAGATGAAGTTTGTTCCCTCTTCTTTTTTTGGATCTTGGAGCTTTGTACTTTGTACAGTCTGTAAATACCTTTTTCATATATATGCAAAAAAAAAAAAAACAGGTAGGGGGCTCGCCTGCTGTTTGTTCAAAAAAAAATCTAGATGAAGTTATATCTGTAATTGGAGGAAGTAATCCCAAGCAAATCGATAATTGGTAAGTTCTTCGAGGCGGCTGGATACTCAACAGGATGATGAAGATGTCCAAACGTCGTTTAATGCGGCTCACTTACTGTATTGGCCAACAAAAAAATGAAGCCCAAAATAATTTTAGGCAGGCTTAATTATTACTCCCTCCATCCTAAATTAAAATAACTTTTATAGTTGTCCTAAGTCATACTATTTCAAATTTGACCAACTTTATAGGAAAGAGCATTAATATTTATGTTCATAATATTTTTTGTGTGTCATAGATATTGTTACCCTTTTTTATAAAGTTGGATAAACTTAAGATAATTTGATTTCAGATGGTTTTATGAATTGATTTATTTAAGAACGTAGGTAGTAGGTACTATTTTTTTAAAAGGCAGTAATAGTTTTGCTATAAAAATTTTATTAGAAAGGGAAGCAATGTCCACGAAGGATCTATGATTCCGTCTTCATGCATGCCTTACACGACGGGCTTGGTTCAGTCCTTCTCCAATAAAAAAAACGACGGGCTTGGTTCAGTTGCTTGATATATGGTGACCATTTATGAGTTGAACGTACGTATAGGGAAAGCAGTGTATTCGAAACTCAAGAGAGCAATTGTCTCTGTAAACATAAAGAATCACCCCTTCGTTTTTAGAGCGACAAACATAAATTGTTTATATAGTGGTCTGTGTTCGGTTGTACATATCATAGCTTAAAGACGAAGAAAGTTTTTTCTTAGCGCTGTTTCTCCTGCGCTTTTGTTTTAACAACTCGCGTTCTCATCTCATAGTGCTGCAGACCTTTTTTCTTTTGGCCTCTTTGGTTGTACAGTTGTATTGTACCTGCATCGATCTTGCCTTGAATGTTCACACCGAAAGTGACGAAATCGTGAGACAGCACACACTGACACAGCAGAGCCTAAAAGCTAGCTAGGCCTTGTTCACTTACTACAGGAACCCAAAATATTTCCTCTTCCACCCATCACATCAAATCTTTAAACGCATGTATGAAACATTAAATATAGGTAAAAAATAAAACTAATTGCATAGTTTGTCTGTAAAGTTCGAGACGAATCTTTTGAGTCTAATTAATCCATGGTTGGACAAATTTTACCAAATAACAACGAAAAGTGCTACAGTAACTTTTCACCCTAACTTTTTCCATCTAAACACACCCCTAGTCAGGAAAGTCCCCGTTGCGTCATCCTGGGACGTGGGGGAAATTTATAGCATGCACACCGCACAGCAAGCAAGGAGAAGGGAGATCGGAACGGTGTCCAAATCGTAGAGCGCCGTAGTAGCTAAGGTTCCGTACCGTAGGTGGCATCCGGAGGCGCCTACATCAGTGTGAACTTTACTACTTTTTTGTATCTATATAAACCAAGAGGATTACGGTAAATGTTAGCCCCTTCACACTTTTGACAACAACAACGTAAAATTAAATTCTCGTTGAGTCGTTGTAGTGTAGCCTGGCAGCATTTCCGACCGTTCCAGGGCCGTCAAATCGTCCATGCGTTACTGGTTCTTTCTAACGCTGCAATGCAAGCACAGTTAGGGGCGTCGACGCGTGGTCCGCTCGCGGGAATTTCCGGACAGAGCGACACGAGGACTCGTCTGGAGACCACCTCGTCGTCGCGTACTGGCCCATACTGTGGTCCAGAACAATGGGCGTTGTTGTTGGGGAATAGGGATGTAAACTGATATACCAGGGCCTTGTTGAGATTCCAAACTTTAGAGGTAAAGTTTGTATAGTAAGTGTCCCGTTATATTATAGCAATTTTGTTTTTATTTGGTAATAATTGTCCAAACATTGATTAATTAGGCTTAAAATATTTGTCTCGCAAAGTATAACAAAACTGTGCAATTAGTTTTTGATTTCATCTACGTTTAGTACTCCATATATGTGCCGATATTTTGATGTGATAGAGAATCTTCTTTTTTATAGTAGAATTTAGGGGTGAATTTGGGTATCTAAACAAGGCCTAGAATATTAGCATCAAGAAGTGATAATTATGGACATGTTTAGTTCAGGGGCTGTAAAGTTTTTTTTGGTACGGTAGCATATATGTAATTATAGCAATTAGTGTTCAATCATAGATTAATTAGGCTTAAAAGATTTATCTCGCAAAATACATGCAAACTGTACAATTAGTTATTTTTTATCTATATTTAAGACTCCATGTCTCCAAACATTCGATGGTATGGGGTGTAAAGTTTTTAGGTGGGAACTAAACACCCCTATGAAGAAAACACTGGCTAATAAGCTGATAAAAAACAACTTATAACATAATATGTCATCTAAAATAAACAATGTCACAGGCAAGACAATATTTTTATCGATCTGGATAAAAAGGCCAAAGTCTTCCTGCAAAAGGAATATTGGTATCCGATGTCATACACAAAACAATATTTTTTTTCCAAAGCATCGATATTTTTTTTCTTGAATACGCAAAAGATTTATGCATCATTGTAATTAAGAAGAAGAGTTTAAACATACAACGACGCGTTTCTGACGAGCGTCCTCGAAGGTCTTACAGCCGTAGACTGGACCATCCTAGCAAATGATTCAAGCTTCAAAGCATCGATATACAATTGACAAAAGGTTCAAAAAAATATTCTACATCACTTTCTTGTTTTTCGAAAGATCTATTCTACGTCACTTTCAAATATCCGTATGGTTCCTGTCTCAAGATTGTTGCAACGCCATGTAATTCCCCTCCTTTTTGCTGAGGCCTTGTTTCGCTCGTGAAAGAAACAATTTTGGATGTCACATTGGATGATTCATGGGATGTCGGAAGGGGGTTTTGATACTAATTAAAAAACTAACCCTCTGTTCGGCTGAGCTTATCAGCACGGCTTATCAGCCATGAAACAGTGTTTTTCTCTCACAATAAATCAGCCATAGCTGGCTTATAAGCCAAAAAATAGCCTGCCGAACAGGGTCTAATTACATAACTCGTCTGGAAACCGCGACACGAATTTATTAAGCCTAAATAAGCAATCATTAGCACATGTATGTTACTGTAGCACCTAAGGCTAATCATGGACTAATTAGGCTTAAAAGATTCGTCTCGTGATTTCTAACCAAACTATGCAATTAGTTTTTTTTATCTATATTTAGTACTCTATACATGTGTCTAAATATTCGATGTGATAGAGTGAAAAATTTTTGGTGAGAACTAAACACCACCGATCTATGCCTCTACCATTTTCTACCAACGTTGTGTTATAAGGCCAGTCTCAGTGGGAGTGTCATAAGAATTTCATTTGTATTAAATAGGCTGTCACATAGGCATATTTGATGACATGTCAATGTATTTAAGAAGAGAGAGAAGAAATGAGTTTCATCTAGATGAAACTCTCTTGGCACGATTACCAGTTCTCTCTGAGTCATGAAATTAAATGCCTATGAAACTAGAGAATGAAACTCTCCATTGTGGACGTGTGTTTCATATGAGTTTCATTTCATTTCGTGTGATGTGACAGTCTTGGAAACAACGCCGTGAAACTCGCCACTGAGACTGGCCTAACAAGCACTTTGGCCCCACATTTGGCCGTGGTGTAGAGTCGGTAGCGTCTAGGCGAATACTGGTCAAATCTCGTCTGTCCGAACTCCTTCAGTCCCTCCTTGCTTCCAGCCTGTTCGTTTCGCTGGTTTATTGTGGCTGAAAGTACTGTTTGCTGATTTACTGTGAGAGAAAAACATTGCTGAATGACTGCTGATTTTGCTGAATAGCTCAAAGCAACAGGGTGTTCGCCCTCAAACCTCGGACCCGGACGGCGGCAGACTGGTGGATCGCGAGATCCGGCTTCGGCGCGCTCAAATAGAGACAGGACCCAGGGGCCTGCTGCTCTACCAACCCGAGCTCGAGCTGGGGACGCCGGCGGGCGCGGCCGCCTTTGCCGTGCCGTGCCTTGGTACGCGTACTCGTACCTGCTGCTCCTTTTCTCCTAGTGCACACATGGATCGGCCGTGAGGGCGTTTGGCGGCCATGGGGCGCACGGCGCCGGCGGGCGGCGCCGGCCCTGGCGAGGCGTCGTGCGGCCGAGGCCGTGGCGGGAGCGGGACTCGCCGTGGCCACCTCGGCCGGATGGCTTCTTCGCCCTCTGTCAGCAGCCAGCAAACAGAAGACGATGCTGAAGAAGCTGAACCCCGTGGCGCGTCCTCCCGTGCCAAGTCGTCCGCGCCCAAGAGGACCCGAAGGCCCAGTACTCGTGTGTCCGGCCCAGAGTGGTTCGTGTGATTCTGTAAGCCCAAGTGGCTCTCTGGATGTAGTAGAAATAGGTAGGAGAGGAAGAGAGGCTTCGGCATGTATGAACACAAACCTGAGGTCTCGTTCGGCTGGAATTATAAGCTGGCTGAAAAACACTGTTGGCTAATTTTTTGTGAGAGAAAAATATTATTCCGGCTGAAAAAACAAGCTGAATAAGACGGATTATAAGCCAAATGAATAGGGCCTGAATCCCTGAACTGGCCAACAGGCCGTCCTCGTTCTTCCGACTGCTACCTACCCGAACTCCTTCGTGCTGCCTACCCTGATTCTGTGCTTCCCAAACCCTTCCAATCCCTTCTGACTCTTACAATTGGTATCAGAGACTCGTCGATCTGGACCACCACCACTTTACCCGGCTTCAACGAGCTCGCGGCGCCATGGATCTTGCTCTGCAGCTTATCCTCGACACCATGAACCAGCGCTTCGACGACCTCAACACCCGTTTCTCCGACCGGGATCGTCAGTTCGCCACCCACGCGGCGTCCGTCGACTCGCGCTTCTCCGAGATCGTCACCGCCACCACCGCGCTGGAGGAGCGCATCGCGGGGCTAGAGTCGATCCGCATCGACCCGATTGCGGCGACGGTTGAGCAGCGCCTGGCGTCCCTGGAGGCCAACTACGTCGACCGCGACGCTGACTACACTCAGCGCATCGCCGATCTGGAGGCCGGCCGCGCCAGCGCACTCAAGGTCGGGACCGACGCTCGCGTCACCGCGCTCGAGAAGGCGACGACGGATCTCCTCGACTGGCGTCCCGGCATGGAGGGGTTGCTGGACGACATTAGGATCGAGGTCCAGAAGTTCACCAACCCGCGTGACCGCCAGGTGTTCGACGCTATGGCGCACCACCCCGGCATCTTCGCGGCGTCTCCACAGATCGTTGCACAGTCCTCCACTGGCCTCAACGCCAAACCGCCCGATGGGCACCGTGACGAATCGACTACACGGAATGTTGGATCCGGGGTCGTCACGACCTGGACACACATCCCGGCCAAGGGTACGTGTTCTTCCCCTCATCCTCCGGGGTTCGTTCATCCTCCTCCACCCCTCAAGCATCCAACCCACCATCCTGCCGCACAAACCTATATTCGTCCTCCACCGCAGCAACAGCTGAATTCCACAGCCTCGGCCGTTGCCGCTCCACCTATCGCTCCACCACACACAGGTCGCCTTCCCAAACTTCCCTTCTATCGCTTTGACGGGGACAATCCTCGCCACTGGAGATCGTTGTGTGAGGACTATTTTGACATGTACAGCGTTCCCAGCGCCATTTGGATACGCGTGGCCAAGCAACATCTCGACAAGGCTCCCGCTCGTTGGTTCCAGTCCATCGAAGCCAACCTCGATTTCTTTGATTGGCCCGCCTTCTTTCTCCTTCTTCATGATCTTTTCGACCGCGATCAGAAGGAGCTCCTTATTCGCCAACTCTTTCACGTTCAGCAGACTTCCACAGTGGCCGAGTACATCTCCCAATTCACTAAATTAGTCGACCAGCTGGCGGCTTATTCATCCAATACCGACCCCATGTATTTCACTATGAGATTCATTGATGGCTTCCGTCCTGATATCAAGGCGGTTGTGCTTGTTTTACGGCCTCCCGATTTGGATACTGCCTGCACTCTTGCTATGTTACAGGAAGAGGCGAATCCAGTTTCCCCATCACGGGTGTCCCGCCATGGTGATTGGTCCTCCTCCGCCAAGTCGTCGTTCACCTCGCGCGCGCCTCCTGCTACTCCGGGTGCACCGCGCGCTGACAAGCAAGCGCCGACCGCGGCAACCCCAACTGACACCAAGTTGGCGGCAATCAAGTCATATCGCCGCGCATTGGGTCTCTGGCTCTCTGCTTCAAGTGCAATGCCAAGTGGAGCCGCGACCATCAGTGTGCTCCCGAGGTTCTTCATGCTGTCGAAGCCTTCTGGGAATGTTGTCCTGATGATGAGGCGACCGTTGAGGAACCGGATCCAGCTGAAGAACCAGAACAAATATGCTTGGCTCTCTCTAAGGCTGCTGTCTCCGGGATTCCGTCTTCTCGTACAGTTCGCTTGGTGGGCTTTGTTGGAGACATTCCGGTTCAAATACTGGTTGATTCGGGCAGCTCTTCGTCTTTCATTGACTCGACTCTGGTTGATCAGTTACCATCAGTCACTGCCGTTCCACTTTCGGCCTCTGTTCAGATCGCTGGGGGTGGATTCCTTCAATGTTCTCAATTCCTTCGTCAGGTTCCCTGGTCAATTGGCCCGTGCTCGTTCCAGTCTGATTTCAAGGTCCTTCCTCTTGAGGTGTTTGATGTGGTACTTGGCATGGATTGGCTTGAGTCTTTCAGCCCCATGCACGTCTACTGGGGGCAGAAATGGTTGTCTATTCCTTACAAGGTCCGTACTCAGATTCTGCAGGGTCTCACCGATGGTGCTCCTGACTGCATTCTGTTGAGTGTTGATTTGTCAGAACCTCTGGGGGCCGTGTCTGTTGACAGTTCATCACTTCTGCCTGAGATCCAGGATCTGCTCAACGAATTCTCAGATGTGTTCAAACCACCCACGACATTGCCACCATCACGGGCTTGTAACCATGAAATTCCTCTTATTCCAGGTGCTCAGCCCGTGTTTATCAGGCCCTATCGATATCCTCCCAAACTGAAGGACGAAATCGAGCGTCAAGTGCAAGACATGTTGACACAGGGCTTGATTCGCCCAAGTTCTAGCTCTTTCTCATCCCCGGTGCTGCTGGTCCACAAGAAAGATGGTCCGTACCGTTTCTGTGTCGACTTCCGCCATCTGAATGCTTTGACCAGGAAGTCCAAGTTCCCCGTGCCTGTCTTCGATCAGCTGATGGATGAACTTTCCAATGCCAAATGGTTCTCCACTCTTGATCTCCGAGCGGGCTTCCATCAAATTTTGTTGAAACCAGGTGAAGAGCACAAGACGGCCTTCCAGACTCACCTCGGTCAGTATGAGTTCACGGTCATGGCGTTTGGCCTCACTGGTTTCAAGGTGCCATGAATGTTACTCTGGCTCCGGGTCTGCGTAAATTCGTCATTGTCTTCTTTGACGACATTTTGGTGTTCAGCCCCACCTGGGAGGCCCATCTTGATCACCTCCGTCAGGTCTTCCAATGGTTACGCAAAGATCACTGGCTGCTGAAACTCTCTAAATGCACTTTTGCTCAACAATCTATTCGGTATTTGGGTCATGTGATTAGTGGTGACGGCTTGTCTACTGATCCGGCTAAGATCCAAGCAGTTCGTGATTGGCCTGTGCCCACCTCTGTTCGAGCTTTGCGCGGGTTCCTGGGGCTCGCTGGGTACTGCCGGAAGTTCGTACAGCATTTCGGTGTCATCGCCAAGCCACTAACCGAGTTACTCAAGAAAGATCACATGTTCATTTGGACCGATGCTCACCAGCAGGCTTTCGACTTTCTCAAGCGGGCGCTCTGTTCTGCCCCTGTTCTGGCTCTTCCCGACTTCACCAAACCATTTCACATTGAGACGGACGCCTCTGGAACCGGCGTGGGCGCAGTGCTGCAGCAGAACGGGCACCCAATCGCCTTCCTCAGTAAGGCCTTGAGTCCTCGGAATCAAGGTCTTTCGGCTTACGAAAAAGAATATTTGGCAATCCTTATGGTAGTTGATCATTGGCACCACTATTTACTGCAGGCTGAATTCGTGATTCACACCGACCACCACAGCTTAGTTCACCTGAATGAGCAACGGCTGCACACAGCCTGGCAGCAGAAGGTTTTCTCAAGGCTCTTGGGCTTGCAATACAAAGTGATTTACAAGAAGGGCGTTGATAATATAGCAGCAGACGCCTTGTCCCGACGCAGTCATTCTGATGTCTTGGCAGCCATCTCTTCTGTTCAGCATACTTGGCTCACTGAGGTTGTCGCCGCCTATGACACAGATCCTGAAGCTCTTGCATTGCTGACTCAGCTTGCTGTCCAGCCTGATGCTCGTCCTCCTTACTCCCTGGTAAACGGTGTTATCCGCTATAAGGGTCGCATTTGGTTGGGCTCCAACACGTTCATCCAAAACAAAGTCCTTCAGGCTCTCCACTCCAGCCCAATTGGGGGTCACTCCGGAGCACTAGCTACTTATGCCCGCGTCAAGCAATTGTTCTATTGGCCGGGTATGAAGTCTGCGGTCTGGCATTTCGTTCAGCGCTATGCTACCTGCAATCAGGCTAAGCCGGATAGGGCGCGCTACCCTGGTTTGCTCCAGCCCCTTCCTATCCCCGCTGCTTCCTTTGAGGTGATTACAATGGATTTCATTGAAGGTCTTCCTCCATCTGGTTCCTTCAATGCTCTCTGGGTTGTGGTGGACAAGTTTTCCAAGTTTTCTCATTTTATTCCGCTCAAGCATCCGTTCACCGCAGCCTCACTTGCCAAACTGTTCATGGACCAAATTTATCGTTTGCATGGTCTTCCCAAAGCCATTGTTTCAGATCGTGACCGCCTGTTTACAAGCAAACTGTGGCAGCTTCTCTTCAAGATGGCTGGGTCTGAGTTGCAGTTCAGCTCTTCTTACCACCCACAGACCGACGGTCAAACGGAGCGGGTGAATCAGTGCATTGAGACGTTCTTGCACTGTTTCGTCCATGCTTGCCCCTCGTCCTGGAGCCATTGGATTCCGGTTGCCGAATTTTGGTTCAACACCACCTACCATTCAGCTCTCGGCCGTTCACCCTTCAAGGTATTGTATGGTTTCCCTCCACGCCATCTGTGCTATGATCTTGCTGAGGCTGCACCAATGCCAGAGTTACATCAGTGGCTGGAGGACCGCGCTATGATGCACAATCTGGTGAAGCAACACCTCGCTCGTGCTCAGTTCCGGATGAAGCGTCAGGCAGACAAGGGCCGATCTGAACGGTCCTTTGCAGTGGGTGACATGGTGTTTCTCAAGCTCCAACCTTATGTGCAGTCGTCCTTAGCTCACCGAGCCAACAACAAATTGTCCTTTAAATTCTCATTTGAAGCGTTCTCCTGGTACTCAACAGGTTTCACCACTGGTTATCTCTGATCTTCAGGCTTATCAGGTTCCGCTGAAGGTTCTGCAGCGCCGCTGGATCGGTGGCCTCCATCCAGTGGAACAAGGGCTCATCCAGTGGTCTCACATGCCTCCGGAGTTGGCTACCTGGGAGCCCCTCGTCGCTCTGCGTCAACAATTTCCCCGAGCACCGGCATGGGGTCATGCCGGTCCTGAAGCGGAGGGGAATGTTAGCAGCCAGCAGACAGAAGACGATGCTGAAGAAGCTGAACCCCGTGGCGCGTCCTCCCGTGCCAAGTCGTCCGCGCCCAAGAGGACCCGAAGGCCCAGTACTCGTGTGTCCGGCCCAGAGTGGTTCGTGTGATTCTGTAAGCCCAAGTGGCTCTCTGGATGTAGTAGAAATAGGCTGGAGAGGAAGAGAGGCTTCGGCATGTATGAACACAAACCTGAATCCCTGAACTGGCCAACAGACCGTCCTCGTTCTTCCGACTGCTACCTACCCGAACTCCTTCGTGCTGCCTACCCTGATTCTGTGCTTCCCAAACCCTTCCAATCCCTTCTGGCTCTTACACCCTCTTCATCCGTGCTTGCAATTTCTGCGAGTATGCCTCGGAGCAGCAGCAACATGCGTATAAACTACGCAAAGCGGAGCTGAAAAGGCAGGGTGATAATGATATGCCCAGGTCTTCACCTTGCAGGGAGCAGGGCCCGTGTCTCCGGCCGTCCGGCGGGACGCTTCTCCATTCGCCGGCCGGGCGTCTACTTCACTCCACCTATGCTCTCCATGGTTCGCTTGAAATTATTTGAGTACTAGTAGTAGATGATGACTCTGAATCAGCTAAATCAGAACCGGTCCGGACGGCGACCTGAGGCTGGATGGTAGCGCTCGTGCTCCGGACTGGTAGCGCCGAGTGGCAAGATGAGGTGAATCCTGAAGTCGCGAACATGCAGGCTGTCTGTCGGCGGCCAGTTGGCGCAGAACAGCAGGTGGAGAGGTCAGGTCTGGACTGGACACCCATGTGGGCGCTGTACATAGCGTGATCTGATCCGGCCCGTCGGAGCGCAGGGAGCCGACATGCCGGACGACGACGAGTTCTCTCGAGTTTAGTGCTGGAGCATTCAGATTTGAACTTTCCACTCATAATATACGTGGCGCTAACGCGGCGCCAAAGGTTGCCAAAAGAAACTTTGGTCTTCCTTCAAAGCAATGGCCAGTTTCGCGTGCGTGTCCCCCCTGTAAAAGCACCCGGCGCCATTGGATCCCCGGCCCCTGCCCCGGCAGAGTAGTTGTTCAACATATGAACTCTTGCGCTGTCTTTGTCCCCTTCTCCGCGCGCGGAACATCGTTCGACTTCACATGGCCGACCGACGATATTCCACCTTGACCAAGCTGGGCTTGGGCGCTCTGGCCTTCAACTCGGCGCTTGCCATCTACAACTCCTGGGACGACTCTAGCTCCGTCGTGTTCGTGCTCACCGCGGACGCCGCGCTCGTGCTGCTCTTCCTCTGCCTCCGTCAGTTCGAGCAGGGCGCCAGGGGCAGGGATACCAAGATCAGGGCGGCGGTGTGGGCACTCACGACGCTCCTCACGGTGATGTTCGCGTCACGGGTAGCGCCACTCATACCGCCGCCGGTGGGCGCGGTGGTCTGGTTCATGGCCGTCGCCACGGCCGCAGGAGGGTTCTGGGCATTTTTTATCAATTGATTGATCGATCATTCAGCCATGTTGTGCTGTGGTGTGGGATGTGCTCATTTCCCTTTTCCTTTCTGTTATTTATTTGTATTTCCCCAGTGCACTTATACAATAATAAAAGTATAAGCTGGTTTACACAGCTTGGGTGGCCAGCGTTCCGTTCGGCCGCTGACCACTTTTTTTTCGCGACCATGCAAAACATGTATATCATTAAGAAGAAGAGGAGTAGCTGATACAAGGTGAACATAATTAGACCTAAGATGCGAGCAGCACGCTACGGCCGAACCACACTACCCCGCACCATACAACATTGCCGCAACGAACTAAGAGGGAGGAGTACAGGATGGGAACTGGACCAGGGCGGATTGCAAGGCTGACCACCCCCTTGAAGTTGCAGTCGTCTCATGTCAAAGGAACGTGGTCGTGATATCCACCGCGCAGCCAACGAAGGCCTTGTTTAAATGTCCAAATTGGCCACCAAATTTACTATACAGAATTCTTATTCTCCGTCACATCAAAATACCGACATATACATGAAGTATTAAATATAGATGAAATCAAAAACTAATTGCACAGTTTAGTTATACTTTACGAGACGAATATTTTGAATCTAATTAATCAAAGTTTGAACAATTTTTATCAAATATAAACGAAATGCTACAGTGCGACACTGTGCAAAGTGCCGAATCCGGCCGGAACTAAACGAGGCCGAAAATTACTTTTGGATTCCGTCTCTGCCCGCACTCCAGGTCCAGCCGTCCAGGGTAGGATATCTGCAGTTCTGGTCGTCGCAACTACACACCCAGCGACAGATATTCGGTAATCTGTCACAGATATTCGGTAATTTCAGTGACCGACAGGCTTTTTTCCCCTCTATCTAAGAGAACCTTCAAATACTCAGACGGGCGAACGTTTGAATATTCAGTAGTTTCAGTTCTAACAGGCATATGAAACCATAGTTTTTTTTAGAACACAAACCCTGATTTGATTGGCATATAATGGACGTGAAGGGCTGAAGGACCCGGAGATCATGTGGTATTTCTGACAGATTAATGTCTTTTTTTTCGAGAGCCAGTTACACACGCAGACGATCACATAACGAGTGCACACTCACCCCTACGCACGTAAACCCTACCCCTATGAACACCTCCGAAGAATCGAGTTGGACCGACAAATCTCGAGATTGACGAAGTCACCGCAGCCGCCTCGCTGTTGACGAGCACGTCGTCTACCACCGAAAGAATAGCGTCGTTAGCTCCTGAAATAAATCCAGAAAAATACGAACACATAGAGAAACCCAACCTGCTGAGGTACACTCAGTTCGCAGGTTAATGTCTCTTGACGTTGTCATGATGTCAAAACTAGTATTTGCCATCTGGCTGAGTTTCGATCCGCGCTGCTGACGTACACTCAGTTCGCAGATTAATGTCTCTTAGCGTTGTCATGATGTCAAAACTAGTATGTGCCATCTGGCTGAGTTTCGATCCGCGCCGTCCATAGAACGAGCTATTAGCGCGGCGCGGTCGCCGGTCGGTACGGGTGTGGATAGCTGGGCGGTGGGTGGTTGGTCGGCTGGCTGCTGTCTGTGCCTTGCACACGTACCGGGGGTTTGAATACTGATGTGTTTCGTATGCGCCAACGCCAAGACACATGTTACACGAAGATATAGTATATAACTAGTGTGTGCATGAACGCGAGTGAGACGTGGCTGCTTCATCCGTTCATCTTAATCCGCACTAGTATCTTTTTTTTTTGTCTGTTCCACACTTCCACACGTTCAGCATCCGCCAGACCGCCACGAAAACACGAAATATCTTTCGCTTGAAAAATAAAAACACTGGGCCTGCAATAATGGATCCCAGGATCGAGACCTCTGTGTCTGGTTGGGCCGAAAGTCCAATAAACGCAGGCTTCAGCGGGCCCACTGATCGTCCTTAGACGGAGGAGTGGTCAACAAGGCCCATGCGTAGCCGACCGTATCGTGGTACTCTTTGTGGGCCAGACCCATGTTGGTATTTCCTTTATTACTTTTTCTTTTCGAAATTATTTTTTATAGGTAACAAAGAAAACGATGGCGAAATTATTATAGGCTGGCAAAAGAAAAAAAGTAAAAAAATTATTGTCGGTTCCTTTGCCTTCCGATGCAAGCAAGCGGTGGCGTGTTCCCGTCTCTCTTTCACGGGCCTTGTTTAGATCTCAAATTTAGGATCCAAACTGTACATAGTAAATGTCCTGTCACAATGTAGCAATTTTGTTTTTATTTAGTAATAATTGTCTAAATATTGATTAATTAGGCTTAAAATATTTGTCTCGCAAAGTACAACAAAACTGTGCAATTAATTTTTGATTTCATTTATATTTAGTACTCCATATATGTGCCGACATTTTAATGTGATGGAGAATCTTCTTTTTACATAGTGAAATTTAGGGTAGAATTTAGGTATCTAAACAAGCCCACGCTTTCACTCACAGACCCTTCACAAGCAAGTCGTGTGTACCTTCAATACGACACAATCTTGAACGAACTGCCTGCAAGGCTGCAACCTATCGTGTTAAGGGCTCGTTTAGTTCTCCAAAACTCCTGAAAAATATACTATGCAAAAAGAAGATTATCTGTTACATCAAACTTGCGAAATATGTATGAAGTACTAAATATAGAGGAAATCAAAAACTAATTATACAGTTTAGTTGTACTTTGTGAGACGAACGTTTTAAGCATAATTAGTCAACGGTTGAACAATTATTACCAAATACAAACGAAACGCTACAGTGCAATACAGTGAATTTGTCGCTCCAGATTCGGTAAACAAAATAAAGCCTAAGTCACGAACTCACGACTTTCTCCAAGCAGGCAAGCATCTATCACTTCTCTGCTAGCACTGCTTGAAGCAGCGAGAGGGGCACGCACACGCAGGGCCGCAGGATGGCGGATCAGAGAGTCGCCGGCGTGGACGCCGCAGGCAGCGCCCTCGGCCGCACGGGAGCCGTCCTCCTCACCGCGACCTGCGCCGTAGCCACGTACAGGGCGGCGGCGGTAGGGGACGTCGCCTCCGTAGCGTTCGTGATCGTCACCTACGGCGCTCTCCTGCTGCTGCTCCGCTTCCTTCGCGCCTACGAGCTGGCGCCGCCGGAGGCGGCTGTCGGTAGGGAAGGGCTCAGGCGCAGGGTCTGGGCGCTCTGCACGCTGCTCACCGCCATGTTCGCCTGGAAGGTTGCCAGCGTGATGACGTGGCCTGTAACGGATCAACGTAATTATACGAGATTAAGTAAGAAAATCTTCCACCGAGGCGGTTAATTTAACAAACTTAAGCCCGTATAACTCGAGATTCCGTGAAATCACGAAGGATTTCAAACCAACCAACATACAACCAAGATCGTACTGATTTAGCAGCCACAGTCCACACGATACATAAAGTTGACCATAAGGTAAGATACATCGGAGTTCAGAAATAAAAGTTATTACAACATAGTTCAACATAAAGTAGCGGAAGCAAATAGTTTTACGCACACACCCTTAGTTCAATTACAGTGCCAGTAGATAGTCATGGTCCACAAAAGCAGTAGATAAGACAAACAGAACGACCTTTGCCCAAGGTCCTAGTTGTCACCCATCGCCGGATACAGACAGTTGGAGCAGTACCCGTAGTACATCTGACCATCTGCAACAACAATGGGAACAACGCCCTGAGTACGAGAATGTACTCAGCTAGACTTACCCGTCATAAACCAGAAATAACATGACACCAAGGAGCATGCAAGGCTTTATATAGTGTACTGGCTGGACTCATTTGCGAAAGGCATAAATTATTATGAATAATTAAAGATAAATACTTTTAGCATCATTTTTAGAATAACCTATTCATGCTAGGCAAGCACCTATTGCTACAACAATCACTTGATTAACCATTCGCATCAAGGGTTTCCATCTTAGGTTTAGCATTTCCAATATTAATCACATAACCATCCGTGTTCCATCATTAATACTACGATGCCGTAGCTCGAGTCAAGTGCTCACTAACCGGGAGCGACGGCGATTCGAATCGAATTCCTATCCAGCTGGAGATTTATTCCTCACACAAACCATGCTTCCCCCGTCAGGGTCGCGTAGATCACCAATGACACTTTCCAAGAAGCCGCGGGATAACAATCATGGATCGCACTACCCAGGGACCGCCCGACTGCCAGGACGCACCTTGGGCTCACTCTTCGCGTCCCCGTACACCCCCTTCAACACCAGTCTGCCAACCCGAGTTTATCCCGGCTCGAAAAGTGTCGCTAGCTTCGCGGTCGAAAGGTACTTTATTCGGCCAGCTAAATGTGAGGCATGCGTTCAACATGACAAGAGGGACGAGCAATGATCGGTCCTTAATCGACACAGACGGAATCACTATAGTCCAAAACCCTATAAGACTCCGCCCGGTCTCCATTTATCCATCAACACTTGGTTACTTTTCAAGATTCACAAATACTGCTAACCATAGCCAGGTATTCACCTATAGCTCGCAGGTGACAGGAAATCACCCAACTTCTACCGATCTAAGCATGGCTAAGCAATGTACTCGATCCTGACCTAACAGGGTAAAAGATAATCCGGTGGACAAGGATAATAATGAAACAACGGTTTCACTCAACTCCTATAACTTAATGCAACAATATACATAGAATTATTATTCAGGTAGTAAAGAATAGCTTTTATAAAATAGGAGACTTATAATGCTCCGGGGCTTGCCTCTTTCGAACGAGCTAGGATGGTGGTCGACGCACTCTGGCAGTTCCTCGCCTGGCTCTTCCTCCTTGGGCACCTCCTGTGCCTGGGGCTCCTGCTGGTCCGTCCAAGCCTGCTCCTCCGGTACTACTGCCTGCGACTCCTCCTGCGATCCTGTATGATGCAAGTGCATAAGTACATGCGAATGATGCATCGGATCATGATGGAATGATGAGGTGACATGAGATGCAGACGAGCACATGGAATGAGCAGTTAGTACAAAACTTCATCTTCTACAAGGTAGTCCACGTCATCCAAGAACATGTACCCTAAATTTTACCCATTGCGATTACACTAATTATCATACACCTTACACAACCAAGTGACCCTAAATAACCAAACCTTACCACCCTAACTCACTCACAACATCAGCAAGACCTAGTGATGCTTCAAAGATACACCAAACATATTTTATTCTTCTTAAATTCTCATAAAGAATAATCATTTATTCCTTATTTAACTAGGGTTGTACTGCAACACCTATCTCTGGTGTAGATAAAAATCTACAAAAATTACAGTAGAGTATTCTTACACTAACTAAGCTACCACCAAATTTTCATGGTAAATGGAAATGTAAAACTACCTGTACAAAATAAACAAATTATAGCCTAAATGTGAGCATGAAATTGTTTTATACTAGGAAAAGTATCAAACAACAGATTTCACATTTTTCCTAGGTTACCAACAGTAAACTAACATACTACAAAAATTATCATAAGTATGTTATATACAAATATTGCTTTCTACTAAAAATAACAAATATTATCAAATAAAGGCATTTGAACTACACTTCAAAAATTTCCCACAGAACATGCTTCACTAGCATTTTTCCTAGAAAGTACATCACTAAAGAAGATTAATGCAACAAGAATCACCTTTTTCACTATATTATTTTATTTACTGCAATTTTTCTAAGATAACAACATATATAACAATTAAATGAAATTGTACAGTAAAGTGTCACAAAAATAACATGGGATATTTTTAAACTGTAGATCTATTCACAAGGAACATTTCAAAATTTGTTTCATGATTTTTGGAGCTATAAATATTGAGATACAATTTTTGGAAGCCTTTTTCAGATTTTCTGGAAATCAATTTCTTTAAAACCGAAAATCAAAACCGGACTTAAACGCTACGTGCACCCCGCTGTGACACCAGAGACCGAAACGCTGAGACAGACAGGCGGGACCCATGCGTCAGACGGGCCCACCCGTCAGCCGGTGCCGGCCAGAGGCGGCGCGGACGGCCGTGATCTCGCCGCCGGCGAGTGCTCCGACGACGGGGAGGGCACCAATGTGATCCTCTCATCGACGCGAACCCAGTGGTGCCTAGTGGGTGGCCAGACGAGCTCGGCATAGAGCTCGCCGGCGAGCATGGCGGCTCGGCGGCACGGGACGCCGTCGGCCGGCCAGCTCCGACCGAGATAGGCCGTGCGGTGAGGTCGGTGAGATTCGCGGTACAAGTGCGGTGCTCGTGCGCTCGAGAAATGGGCGAGAAGTGGCGTGGAGGGGGTGCGGCCCACGGAGCGGGTCACTCCGGTGAGCTTGGCCGGAACTCCAGCGAGACATTACCGCGGGTGGAGGCCGAATCAGTGCGGGCCGAGGCGAGCACCGGATGCGCAATGACGAGGCGCAGCGAGGGCGAAGACGGAGGCGGAGGCGGTGAGCCGGAGCGGAGGCTAGGGCGGTTGCGGAGCTCGGGAGCCGGCAATGGCGAGGCGGAGCTCTGCGGCTGCTGCTGCGGGCGGGCGAGCGAGAATGGAGGGAGCAACGAGGCGGACGAGCGCGCGGAGGGGGAGTAGGCGGGCGCGGACGCTGTGGGGGCCACAGGGCGCGTGTCTCTCGGCTCGACGGCGTACGGCCACGCGGCGGCCGAACGCTGCCGCGGCGCCACGACGCCATGCGCGGGCGCGCGCGCGCGGGGGAGCGGGAGGGGGACGACGCAGGCGCGGGCCGGGCCACCAGCGGGGCTGGGCCGAAAGTGAAGCCGGAGCCCAACAACGAAAATCCGATTTTTCTTTTTCAAAATATTTTCCAGATTTTAAATCTCTGTTTGAAATTCAAATTTGGGGATGAAAACGGGGTTTTCAGAAATTTGACCCAAAACAAAAGTTGCTCAAAATTTTATTCTCTACAACTTTCATATAGAACATTTTTCAAAATTCCCAATAGATTTTAAATTTGAGATTTAAAGCTAATTTAAAAATCAAAACTCATTTATTTAGAATAATTTTAAAACAGAATTTGAGGAGAATTTGAATCCAAATTTTGCTCCAATAATCAAGTTGATTTATTCTAGATTATTTAAAATTGCTACTTCTAAAAAGTACACCAACTTTTTAACATTTATTTTAAACTTAGGGTTCCCATTTATTTGTTTTTCTAATTAAATTTGAAAGGGCTACAAATCAAACAAGGCTAATCATGCAATGATGTTGAATGCTTATGCTTTGAGGTGATAATGCATGCTTAACACCTAGGGGTGTTACAGCCCTCCCCCTTATAAGAATCTCGTCCCGAGATTTTGAGTTACGAACCATTTATCGTAAAAATCTTTATAAGCAGTTTGAAGATATTCTCCCGTTTCCCAAGAAGCATCGCTCTCGTCATGATGACTCCACTGAACCTTGTAGGTTGTGACCACTTTGTTCCGAGTGACTCGGTCCTTGGTATCCAGGACCCGGACTGGTTGCTCGCGATATTCCAAATCTGCCTTGATCCGAATACCCTGAGGTTGTATTCTCTCCTCTGGAACACATAGACACTTCTTCAATTGGGATACGTGGAAGACGGGAAAGATCGAACTCATCTCTTCTGGTAACTATAACTTATATGCCACGGGGCCCTTTTTCTCCAAGATCTGGTATGGCCCTATATATCTAGCAGACAGTTTCTTCTTGATTCCAAACTGTTTCTTCTTCATTGGGGTAACCTTTAAATAGACATAGTCACATACATGGAAATCCAATGGTCTTCTTCTCTTATCCGCATAACTCTTCTGACGAGACTGTGCTGCTTGCATGTTTTGTTGAATAACACGGACCTTCTTCTCTGCCTCATCTACAAAATCAATTCCGTAAAACCTTCTTTCTCCGGGCTCTACCCAATTTAACGGTGTTCTGCACTTCCGGCCATACAAAGCTTCAAATGGTGCCATTTTGATACTCTCTTGTAACTGTTGTTATAAGCAAATTCTGCCAACGGTAACCAGGATTCCCATGAACCTCTGGATGATAACACACAAGCTCTAAGCATATCTTCTAGTACTGCATTCACTCTTTCTGTCTGCCCATCTGTCTGTGGGTGGTAAGCCGTGCTACGAATCAAACTAGTGCCCAAACCTTGATGAAGATGTTCCCAAAAGTGAGAGGTAAACTGTGAACCACGATCAGACACTATTGTTTTTGGTATTCCATGCAATCGGACAATCTCAGCAATATACTTTTCTGCATATTGAGGTGGTCGGAAACTTGTTTTGACTGGCAGAAAGTGAGCCGACTTGGTAAGGCGATCGACTATTACCCAAATGGAATCATGGCCCTTCTGTGTGGTGGGGAGACCAGTGATAAAGTCCATACTTATATCATTCCACTTCCAATCGGGTACCGACAAAGGTTGTAGAAGTCCTGCAGGTCTCATGTGAAGAGCTTTAACTCTACAACACATGTCACAACGAGCAACATATGCTGCAATCTCCTTTTTCATCTTAGTCCACCAATAACGGGGTCACAAATCTTGGTACATCTTGCTACTTCCGGGGTGAATAGATAGCTTAGAACGATGGGCCTCATCCATCAACTTGTTTTCAAGCTCTCTATCCTTAGGTACCACCAGGCGATCCTTGAACCATAACACTCCTTGGTCATCCAAGCGAAAGTGTTTGGTGGGTTCTCTCGTTATCTTTTCTTTGATATGAAAGATTCCCTTATCTGTTTTCTGACCATCAATGATCTGGCTTTCTAGAGTACAACTGATCTGAATATTATGCAACACAGCCGGATGTAACAAATTGAACCCTTCTTCAAACAACGGTTGCACATCAATAGCATGGGATTTTCTGCTCAGTGCATCCGCTACTACATTAGCCTTTCCAGGGTGATAGTGCACGTTCAGATTATAGTCCTTTATCAACTCTAACCATCTCCTCTGTCGCATATTCAACTCAGATTGGGTAAAGATGTATTTGAGACTCTTATGATCTGTGAAGATATTACACACATTACCCAACAGGTAGTGCCTCCAAATCTTTAGAGCATGCACCACTGCTGCAAGCTCTAAATCATGTGTAGGATAGTTAACTTCATGCTTCCTCAACTGTCGTGAGGCGTAAGCAATGACTCTTCCATTTTGCATCAGCACACATCCTAACCCATTTTTGGATGCGTCACACAAAACGTCAAACGGCTTTTCTATGTCTGGTTGGGCCAGAACAGGAGCGGTGGTCAACAACTTCCGCAAAGTACAGAAAGCTGCTTCACACTCCTCTGTCCATACGAACTTATGATCCTTCTGTAACAAGCTTGTCATTGGTTTGGCAATCTTCGAGAAATCTGGTATGAAGCGACGGTAGTAACCGGCTAAACCAAGGAAACTGCGAACTTCGTTAACTGAAGTTGGTGACTTCCAGTTCATAACCTCTTGTACTTTACTAGGGTCTACAGAAATGCCATTTTCAGACAACACATGGCCGAGAAAAGGAACTATCCTAAGCCAGAACTCACACTTGCTGAACTTAGCATACAGTCGATGTTCTCTGAGTCTAGTCAAGACTATCCTGAGGTGTTCTGTGTGTTCTTCTTCATTCTCTGAGTATATTAGAATGTCATCAATGAACACGATCACAAACTTGTCCAATTCGGGCATGAAAACCGAATTCATCAGGTACATAAGTATGCAGGAGCATTTGTCAATCCGAAAGACATGACAAGGTACTCGTACAAACCATACCTGGTCGAGAATGCAGTCTTAGGCACATCTTGCGGCCTAATCTTTATCTGATGGTACCCTGATCTCAAATCTATCTTAGAGAACACTTTGGCTTTAGACAATTGGTCAAACAAGATATCAATCCGAGGAAGAGGATACTTGTTTTTAATTGTCACTGCATTCAGTGGCCGATAATCCACGCACATGCGTAAGGAGTTATCCTTCTTCTTTTTCACAAACAGAGCGGGGCATCCCCATTCAGACGAGCTGGGACGAATCAACCCTTTCTTTAGCAAGTCTTGAAGTTGTTTCTTCAATTCTGCTAACTCATTGGGAGGCATCCGATAAGGCCTTCTCGAGATCGGTGCTGTTCCTGGAATTAACTCAATGGCAAACTCGATATCTCGGTCTGGCGGCAGTCCAGGTAACTCCTCTGGAAACACATCTGGAAACTCACAGACCACTGGAATCTGGGCTAGCAGAGTAGTTTGGACCGCACAAGATGTGCTAGCTAGGTCTACCCTCCGAGGTAGGACCACCCGAAAGGTGCCTTCTCCATTGGGTTCCTTAAGAGAGATACTCCTTCCTCCAATATCAATTACAACTCCCATGTGATTCATCCAGTTCATACCCATGATCACATCCAAAACTAACCCTGGCATGACTATCAGATTAAGCTTATATTGCCGGTTTGATATGTTTAGGGTTACTCCCTGAACTATCTGATTAGTCAACAGATCAGCCCCAGCTGAACTGATCCTATATGCACATTCCAATTCAACTATCTTTTGCTCATGCCTCTTAACAAATGCTTGACTTACAAAGGAATGAGACGATCCGAAATCAAACAAGACTACTGCAGGATGATTGTTGATAGAAAACATACCAGCTGTCACCGGTTCTCCTTCAGGGATGTCATCCACAGTGGTGTGGTGCACACGAGCTTGATACTGTGTTTGCTGTTTCTTAGGGTAGGGACAATACTTCGCAAAGTGCCCAGGTTGGTTGCAGTTGAAGCACGGTCCCTTCACTTGAGCCACGGTTCCCGATGAACTGCCTTGTCCTGTCTTTGCTTGAGGCAATGCCATCTTGAATGGCTTCTGGTTTCTCTGGGGTGGCTGAGCATTCTGATTCTTCCGTTGCGGTGGCCTAAACCTTGCACCGGGGGCGGGCGATCGATAAGACGGGCGGTTGGTCACTGGGGCCCTGGACTGAGATGAACCCGACTCAAAAGCCCTCTTACGGATCTTGGAAGCGGCATAAACATTGTTGTTCTTCTCTTGCTTCAGACAGTCACTAACGAAGTCATTGAAATTAGTCCTCACGTTTGTACCCACATGTTTCATCATCTTGGGACTCAGGCCTCTCTTGAAACTAGCGATCTTCTTGGCATCAGTATTCACCATATCAAGGGCATAACGGCTCAGGTTATTGAATGCATGCAGATATTGAGTCACAGTCTTCGTGTCTTGATTTAATGCCAGGAATTCCCCAAGCTTCATCTCGGTCAGACCTGGTGGAATGTATGTTCCACGGAAGGCATCAGTGAACTCCCTCCAAGTGATATGGGCGTGGGGAGGAAAAGTGGTGCGGTGATGCTTCCACCACATTCCTGCCGGACCTTGAAGCTGATGAGCTGCGTACTCAGTCTTCAACACTTCAGTCATCCTCAGGACACGAAACTTATCTTCCATCGTATTAATCCATTCTTCTGCATCTAAAGGTTCTGCGGCTTCCTTGAAGATCGGTGGACGAGTATCCACGAAGTCCTTAAAACTGCTGTACTGGTTTGCTTCGTGGCCACCCTGGTTTATCCCCCGACGGGTATTATCTGCGATACTGCGCAGCGCAGCTTCCATATTCTGTTGCATGCTCTCCATGTTGCGTTGGCTTCCCAGGAATTGGGCGAAAAACTATTCTGCCGTGTAGGGTGGAGGAGGCGGTGGTGGATCACGGTCATCATTAGCAGCTGCACTGCCACCAGCCTCAGCGGCACCATACACGGTACGGCGAGTGTTCGGCATCTGCATGTTTCAGCAACAGTAATTATTAGGTGATGTTGTAGAAATTGCAACCGAATGAAAAATTATGCCGAACTGAATTCACTGGAGAGAATAAATTCATACAATAAAACAGGGGCACAATAAGTCATTCCAATTAACACAACATCACTAATTATATTACTTAAAGCACACACATCGCGTCCATTACAACCAAGTTGCCAGCATACATACACTGGACTTTTGACGTTCGGATATCGTCACAAACACATCCAAGCTTTCCAACATTACATCAAGCTCTAGTCTTTCTACTCATTATTACATGCTCAAGTGCCAACAACGCAAAAGATCATGCAAGCGGAACCTAGTAGCTAGCGCAACAACTACTAGCCTACTCATCGTGGTCGCTGTCTAGGTCAGAGACGTTGGCGTTGCCGCCAACTGCAGCGTCGTCATGCTCCTCAGCTGGCGCCACGGGCTCTTCAGGATCTTCGTCTACATCCCAATCCATCTCGGCTGCGCCAGGGAGGTCATAAGGGTTAAGCTGATTGTTCAGCCGATGGACCTCTTCATGCAAGTTATCATTGTACTCTTCTGCATCAGCCAACCGCTGCTCGAGCTCAAACTATCTAGCTCTCAACACATTCTCTGCGGACCAGGCTTCATTCCTCTGATGGAGCACATGAGCCAACATGCTCTCAGCATTCCTGTGGGCGGTGGTCAGTGGCCCAAGCTGCTCTCTCAGGGCACGTACATCTCCCTCAAAAACCACAGTCCTCTGAGTGGCCTGATCTCTCTGACGAGTCAACTGAGCCATCTCAGCGGTGAGCCTCTCAACCTCGGCGTCGTGATCTCTCTGAAGCTGACGGCGGTCATCACGAGCCTGACCAAGCGCACTAGAAACACGTCTCAGACTTCCTTCCACTCCATCGAAGGCCCTCATCACTGCGAACATGGCACTCATAGCAGGGTTGTCACTGTTCTGTGCCTCTGCTGCGCTAATCTCCAAAGATCTGCCCCTTGCCTGCTGCCACGAGTCAGTGGAGGGGTTGCCCCTCGGAAAGACTCCAACTATAGCTGCTGCCAACTCCTGAGGAAAGCGATCCATGATATCTCTCAGGATCCCAAAGGCTGCCCTCTCAGCGGCTTCTTCAGGGGTCCTGCCAGTTGACTCAAAACGCCAACCGGTCCACTTAGAACCATCACCTCAGGGACGAACGACTGCTTCCACAGTCACCAAAATTCCTTCTCCCAACCGCTCATTTGACCAAAAGTAGCGGGGCTCCATCCCATCAGGATAGCCTACATAACTGAGCACTCTCCACAAGAGTGTAGGCATCCCAAACTCTCCAAGAAAAGTGTGGCGCTGGCGAGTGCGCGGAGCAAGCTGATGACGGGGAGCTCTGCCGGTGGACTTGCGGGCTGTCTGCTTGGTACGTGCCATCTGTAGCAAAATTTTATTACAGGGGTGAGAACAAATTTTTACGTTGGCATTTTTATCGAAATGAGATAAGCAACTTATAAGGGGAGGAACAATGCCATGAATGAAATGCATAACATGATGCATGCATGTTCCGTACGTCCTCACAAACTTAAAAAAAATCAATAACTACTAACGGAATAAACGGTGGCATACAACGATCTCTTGTAACGTAACTAATACGTGCTACTCGAAAGCGCTGTTATGTACCTGCAGAAAATCACTTCAGCCCAAACCTCACAGTATGTAAACATGCAAGAATGTAGTAAAGTAAGTTACTCGCTCTACACGCATCCCCAGATACGAGTACAACGGTAACCACTACCCGAATCGTCGTCCTATTGACGGCATCGTCACTGCATGACGGAATTTCCCACCAATTTGATACCCTTATACAAACATGTGCATGGCACGTGAGTACCTCGGAATCACTTAAGCACTCCCCTAGATTGACAGTGTATCCGACCATGCACTCACACTCTCACTTACCAAGGCGTAGAGGTAATTGATCCATACATTACCACTCAAGTGAATGGCACTCATACAATAGCACGCCGTATGAGCGACGAAATTTAAATATGATGCAAACCCCCAAGTTAGTACTTAAATAAGCCACCTAGAGTCCTTATCGGGCATAAAGGATATGACCACTGGCACACATTTAAGTTCAAAAGCTCATTTGAAAACACAGTTTTGTTTTTAAATACTCATGTGAACAGTAACATGCTAAACCATGCTCCGATACCAGCTGTAACAGATCAACGTAATTATACGAGATTAAGTAAGAAAATCTTCCACCGAGGCGGTTAATTTAACAAACTTAAGCCCGTATAACTCGAGATTCCGTGAAATCACGAAGGATTTCAAACCAACCAACATACAACCAAGATCGTACTGATTTAGCAGCCACAATCCACACGATACATAAAGTTGACCATAAGGTAAGATACATCGGAGTTCAGAAATAAAAGTTATTACAACATAGTTCAACATAAAGTAGCGGAAGCAAATAGTTTTACGCACACACCCTTAGTTCAATTACAGTGCCAGTAGATAGTCATGGTCCACAAAAGCAGTAGATAAGACAAACAGAACGACCTTTGCCCAAGGTCCTAGTTGTCACCCATCGCCGGATACAGACAGTTGGAGCAGTACCCGTAGTACATCTGACCATCTGCAACAACAATGGGAACAACGCCCTAAGTACGAGAATGTACTCAGCTAGACTTACCCGTCATAAACCAGAAATAACATGACACAAAGGAGCATGCAAGGCTTTATATAGTGTACTGGCTGGACTCATTTGCGAAAGGCATAAATTATTATGAATAATTAAAGATAAATACTTTTATCATCATTTTTAGAATAACCTATTCATGCTAGGCAAGCACCTATTGCTACAACAATCACTTGATTAACCATTCGCATCAAGGGTTTCCATCTTAGGTTTAGCATTTCCAATATTAATCACATAACCATCCGTGTTCCATCATTAATACTACGATGCCGTAGCTCGAGTCAAGTGCTCACTAACCGGGAGCGACGGCGATTCAAATCGAATTCCTATCCAGCTGGAGATTTATTCCTCACACAAACCATGCTTCCCCCGTCAGGGTCGCGTAGATCACCAATGACACTTTCCAAGAAGCCGCGGGATAACAATCATGGATCGCACTACCCAGGGACCGCCCGACTGCCAGGACGCACCTTGGGCTCACTCTTCGCGTCCCCGTACACCCCCTTCAACACCAGTCTGCCAACCCGAGTTTATCCCGGCTCGAAAAGTGTCGCTAGCTTCGCGGTCGAAAGGTACTTTATTCGGCCAGCTAAATGTGAGGCATGCGTTCAACATGACAAGAGGGACGAGCAACGATCGGTCCTTAATCGACACAGACGGAATCACTATAGTCCAAAACCCTATAAGACTCCGCCCGGTCTCCATTATCCATCAACACTTGGTTACTTTTCAAGATTCACAAATACTGCTAACCATAGCCAGGTATTCACCTATAGCTCGCAGGTGACAGGAAATCACCCGACTTCTACCGATCTAAGCATGGCTAAGCAATGTACTCGATCCTGACCTAACAGGGTAAAAGATAATCCAGTGGACAAGGATAATAATGCAACAACGGTTTCACTCAACTCCTATAACTTAATGCAACAATATACATAGAATTATTATTCAGGTAATAAAGAATAGCTTTTATAAAATAGGAGACTTATAATGCTCCGGGGCTTGCCTCTTTCGAACGAGCTAGGATGGTGGTCGACGCACTCTGGCAGTTCCTCGCCTGGCTCTTCCTCCTCGGGCACCTCCTGTGCCTGGGGCTCCTGCTGGTCCGTCCAAGCCTGCTCCTCCGGTACTGCTGCCTGCGACTCCTCCTGCGATCCTGTATGATGCAAGTGCATAAGTACATGCGAATGATGCATCGGATCATGATGGAATGATGAGGTGACATGAGATGCAGACGAGCACATGGAATGAGCAGTTAGTACAAAACTTCATCTTCTACAAGGTAGTCCACGTCATCCAAGAATATGTACCCTAAATTTTACCCATTGCGATTACACTAATTATCATATACCTTACACAAGCAAGTGACCCTAAATAATCAAACCTTACCACCCTAACTCACTCACAACATCAGCAAGACCTAGTGATGCTTCAAAGATACACCAAACATATTTTATTCTTCTTAAATTCTCATAAAGAATAATCATTTATTCCTTATTTAACTAGGGTTGTACTGCAACACCTATCTCTGGTGTAGATAAAAATCTACAAAAATTACAGTAGAGTATTCTTACACTAACTAAGCTACCACCAAATTTTCATGGTAAATGGAAATGTAAAACTACCTGTACAAAATAAACAAATTATAGCCTAAATGTGAGCATGAAATTGTTTTATACTAGGAAAAGTATCAAACAACAGATTTCATATTTTTCCTAGGTTACCAACAGTAAACTAACATACTACAAAAATTATCATAAGTATGTTATATACAAATATTGCTTTCTACTAAAAATAACAAATATTATCAAATAAAGGCATTTGAACTACACTTCAAAAATTTCCCACAGAACATGCTTCACTAGCATTTTTCCTAGAAAGTACATCACTAAAGAAGATTAATGCAACAAGAATCACCTTTTTCACTATATTATTTTATTTACTGCAATTTTTCTAAGATAACAGCATATATAACAATTAAATGAAATTGTACAGTAAAGTGTCACAAAAATAACATGGGATATTTTTAAACTGTAGATCTATTCACAAGGAACACTTCAAAATTTGTTTCATGATTTTTGGAGATATAAATATTGAGATACAATTTTTGGAAGCCTTTTTCAGATTTTCTGGAAATCAATTTCTTTAAAACCGAAAATCAAAACCGGACTTAAACGCTACGTGCACCCCGCTGTGACACCAGAGACCGAAACGCTGAGATAGACAGGCGGGACCCATGCGTCAGACGGGCCCACCCGTCAGCCGGTGCTGGCCAGAGGCGGCGCGGACGGCCGTGATCTCGCCGCCGGCGAGTCCTCCGACGACGGGGAGGGCACCAATGTGATCCTCTCATCGACGCGAACCCAGTGGTGCCTAGTGGGTGGCCAGACGAGCTCGGCATAGAGCTCGCCGGCGAGCATGGCGGCTCGGCGGCACAGGACGCCGTTGGCCGGCCAGCTCCGACCGAGATAGGCCGTGCAGTGAGGTCGATGAGATTCGCGGTGCAAGTGCGGTGCTCGTGCGCTCGAGAAATGGGCGAAAAGTGGCGTGGAGGGGTGCGGCCCACGGAGCAGGTCACTCCGGTGAGCTTGGCCGGAACTCCGGCGAGACATTACCGCGGGTGGAGGCCGAATCAGTGCGGGCCGAGGCGAGCACCGGATGCGCAATGACGAGGCGCAGCGAGAGCGAAGACGGAGGCGGAGGCGGTGAGCCGGAGCGGAGGCTAGGGCGGTTGCGGAGCTCGGGAGCCGGCAATGGCGAGGCGGAGCTCTGCGGCTGCTGCTGCGGGCGGGCGAGCGAGAATGGAGGGAGCAACGAGGCGGACGAGCGCGCGGAGGGGGAGTAGGCGGGCGCGGACGCTGCGGGGGCCACAGGGCGCGTGTCGCTCGGCTCGACGGCGTACGGCCACGCGGCGGCCGAACGCTGCCGCGGCGCCACGACGCCATGCGCGGGCGCGCGCGCGCGGGGGAGCGGGAGGGGGACGACGCAGGCGCGGGCCGGGCCACCAGCGGGGCTGGGCCGAAAGTGAAGCCGGAGCCCAACAACGAAAATCCGATTTTTCTTTTTCAAAATATTTTCCAGATTTTAAATCTCTGTTTGAAATTCAAATTTGGGGATGAAAACGGGGTTTTCAGAAATTTGACCCAAAACAAAAGTTGCTCAAAATTTTATTCTCTACAACTTTCATATAGAACATTTTTCAAAATTCCCAATAGATTTTAAATTTGAGATTTAAAGCTAATTTAAAAATCAAAACTCATTTATTTAGAATAATTTTAAAACAGAATTTGAGGAGAATTTGAATCCAAATTTTGCTCCAATAATCAAGTTGATTTATTCTAGATTATTTAAAATTGCTACTTCTAAAAAGTACACCAACTTTTTAACATTTATTTTAAACTTAGGGTTCCCATTTATTTGTTTTTCTAATTAAATTTGAAAGGGCTACAAATCAAACAAGGCTAATCATGCAATGATGTTGAATGCTTATGCTTTGAGGTGATAATGCATGCTTAACACCCAGGGGTGTTACATGGCCAGTCGCGGTGGGCGCCTGGGCCGCGGCTGCGGTGACGTCTGCTGGTGGCTTCGTTCTCCTCTTTCGTCAGCAGCGTCGACGCCTCTGAGCACTGCACCTGCACCTGAGTGATGGGCTGATGATCGCCTCTCGCTTGCTTGTTGATGTGCTTTGCATACATGATTGGGTCTCTGTTTGGTAAAGATTTGAGGTAAGTACGGATATTTGCAGTAATCATTTTAGCGCAAACATATGTTAATTTTCTTGACAAAATAACATTGGGTCTTTCTTTTTTTTCCACTAAAAAAAGAAATAATATATACCAATGGGCATGGGCGTCAATCGTGTTTCAGTCGCTGACCGATGATGTTGCAGGGTATTTGGTGCGGCGCGCCATCGATGGATGTGTTCATGTGTGACTTCTAAACTCCAAGCGTCTCCAATAATTACATGGGATGCTGCTATATACATGCTGCCTGGTTGCTAGCTGTATGTATTCTCTCAAACTTTTTTTTGATGGTGTGCTAACTCTACAAATATTCGGTTCGATCAAGCGCCTGATCGACGAGTTTTAATTTACTTTTGGCAGGTTACGACCATGCACGATGTTGTGCATATATATAGTGATTATTGAAGGTTTTCACGTGTGCTGATGGTGAAGAAGGAAATGCATGGATTGCCAGCTAGGTCAGACAGTCCGGATACAGATGTACAAATATATATATGCATGCCGTATATAGATATAGTGCTTTCCATTATGTAAAATGAACTTTCGATGTACTCTGTTCCGATGAATATTATGATATGGCCCTAACACAACCTGTACGTTCCACGGGTTTGCTTATCAGTAACGCTCCAATTGTGTGTTTTTTTTTTCGCTTAATTGTATCGCTCCTTGAATTTCGATGTTCATAACTATTGGAACATAAAACGCCACAACTAATAGGTCGTGATTGAAAAATTGGATTTCTTTTCAGCGGTTTTTGCGATTTAATTTCAACTGCACGAGGTACTTATTTCCGACGCATGCAGTAGTGCTGGGCCAATTATTCCTTCACTAAGACTATATAGCCCACAAGCGTGTAGGAGTGTAGCACGGCCCAATGAGCGCGAGGCCTTGATTAACATTATGTCATTGCAAGGAATGTATCCTCTTATTGTTTGTTAGAGGAAGACATGAGGTGAATGCTTATACATCTTTGGGCGTTAGAATCCTTATATGGATGTTCAAAAAAAATTAGTGGAATTCACTACTACACAAAATCTTTTGTGCAGCGTTTTTAAAATGGCCTCGGACGCGAGCGGCCCAGTTGCCGGCCTCGGTTATTCGAGGCAGGCAGCCGGGCCAGCAACCGCCTCGGTTAATGTGCGGTTAATACATTAACCGAGGCGGCCTCGGAGGCGGGCAGTCCAGTTGTCTGCCTCGGTTATTCGAGGCAGGCCGGGGCGACTCCCCCCGTCACTTTATCTTTTCATCCTGGCGATTGATGTACTCAACATCTTCGACATTGCCACACAAGAAGGATTCTTGTCAAAACCGAAGGGGACACAGGCACGTCCCTGGATTTCCATGTATGCTAACGATGCGGTGATCTTACTAACCCAAGAAAAGAGGACATTCCATGCATCATGGAGATCATGAGTGCCTTCGGTGAAGCTACAGGGCTGAAGATCAATATGCAGAAGAGCACCGTGGCAATGATTAGATGTGCTTCCATCGATATGGATGAAGTGCTGCAAGATTTCCCTGGACCGAGAGTGAACTTTCCTATGCAATACTTGGGGCTCCCACTCACCCTCGGAAGGCTCAGGATGGTTCACCTGCAATACATCCAAGACCGAGCCAAAGCAAAAGTGGCGGGATGGCAAGGGCGACTGCTGAATGTTGCTGGACGTAGAGGGCTAGTCCGCTCAGTCCTAAGCTCCCTCCCAATGTACTTACTGATGGTGGTGAAGGCACCCAAAATTTTTCCTGAAGGAACTCGACAAGCTGAGGAAAAGATTCCTTTGGGCAGGTGACAAAGAATTGTCTGGGGGAAAATGCAAGGTTGCTTGGGTTAAGGTATGTATGCCAACAATCAATGGTGGTGCAGGCATCATAGAGCTGGAAAAATTTAGTAGAGTGTTAAGGCTGCGGTGGCTTTGGTACTCTTGGTCTTGGGACGAGAGAGGCAGACCATGGAAAGGTATGGAGCTTCCAGTGGACAAGGATGATATAGCGCTTTTCAATGCTGCAACTAGTGTGGTAAGAGGAAATGGTGAGAGTGCCTCTTTCTGGACCTCCCGCTGGATGCAAGGAGAGGTGCCGGCAACACTGTTCCCAGCCTTGTTCAAACATAGCAAAAGAAAGAATAGAACGGTTAAGGAAGCCCTTACATACAACAAGTGGGTCAGGGATGTGGATCATAGCATGACTGAGAACATAATAGTAGAATTTGTGGCCTTATGGGTAAGGTTACAAGGCATAGTGTTGCTGCCCTTACAGGAGGACAAAATAACTTGGCTCCATACTCCGGATATGGTAAATATACAGCAAGGTCTGCATATCAGTTGCAATTCATTGGAAAGACTACATCCATGACAGCTGAAAACACATGGAGAACTAAGGCACCACCGAAATACCGTTTCTTCTCTTGGTTGATGCTCCAGAACAGAGTTTGGATGGCTGAGCGCCTACAAATTAGGGGATGGTCAAATGAATATTTCTGCCCGCTGTGCATAAGGAATCTCGAGACGATCTACCATCTATTCTAGGAGCGCTGCTTCTTCAGACTTATTTGGGACAAGGTGGGCTCATGGATCTCAACAGCAGCTTTGAAGGCAGCAAACTGGGGCCAGACGGACGACTTCAGTCAGTAGTTCATTGACATGGGCAATAGTGGGCAGGGAGCCAGGAGAGATGGTGTTCGATCAATGACCATGCTAACCATCTGGGAAATCTGGAAAGAAAGGAACAATCGCGTTTTCAACAAAACCTGCAGGACACCTAAACAACTCTATAGCGCAATTCAAGATGAGGCAAAAATGTGGATACGTGGCATCATTGATTGGTGAAGCCATGCAAAATAGGGGTGTCTCTTGCCCCGCAACACTTGTAATTAGTTTGCTCTCCTCTTATCAATGAATGCCGGCGACAGATCTTTCAAAAAAATGAAATCAAATGGAGAATATATATTTAATATGTTCAGCATATTAAACATCATCGTATAAAAATATGTTCCTATGCTTACACAAGTACTGGATTTAAAAACGAAACTAATAATATATTTACATGTCAATTGGAACTATACGGTCGACGAGATCAAACAATTTGTACAAAACGATTTCCTATCCTTCAAGTGGTTACATCAATAATCTTCTGTCGAAGAAGGAAGAAGGAACAGTGCGTAAAACCCGCCGGCAACGGTAGAAGCTCCCATGAAGCAGACGCCAGCCCCGACGACGGGCCACGGCACGAGCACGGCGACCCTCCACGAGAACATCCCCGTGAGCAACGTCGTCGTGAGCCAGACGCCGATCTTGGCGTGGTCCCTGGCCGGCGAGCCGGGCCGAGCGCTCTCGAAGAGGTGCAGGAAGCAGAACAGTAGGACGAGGCTGGCGTACGACGCGATGACGAAGGCCATAGCGGCAGCGTCTCCCCATGACCTGTGTATTGCAATGATCGAGTTGGCGGTGAGCAGAAGGAACCCTAGCGCTGTGGCGGCCAGTGGCGCCATGACACGCTGCTGGCAGCTGGCCTGTCACCCGTGCGAAGGGACGAACTGCTTTGCTATACGTTCCTTTGGCAAGAAATTAAACTAAAATCTGTCGAGTATGCATGGAGCGAGTAGGCTGCGTCTTGCATGCTTTATGTAGGAAGAGGAAGTAGCTATAGGGGACAAGTGGGAACGGCGTACTACGTGAGAATGGCATCCGAAGATCGAGTCAATTTCTTCGGAACGACGACTGAACCAGAAAAACGCGTTGGCTTGTAGCCTTGCACTGGACGGCATACAATGCAAATGCGTGGCTCTTTACCAATCATTTGGCACGTTAGTTCCAGATTATGAGTTACGTTGATCTTTTTTTTTCCTAAGTCACACGTTGTGGCTTTGATCAAGTTTTTAGATAAAAAAATATTAGTAATATCTGTGAATTCAAATACGTGCCCCATCAAGACATGTTCTGTGGAATAGTTAATAAAATCAATTTAACATCGTACGTGTTAATATTATTCTTTATAAAAACTTATAGTTAAATTAAACTGTATATAGCAGTTTGACTTAAATAGGATAAAGGTAAATAAATTAGCTTATAGTTTATAACGGAGCAGTAGATGGAGTAGTTCTACTGAAACGCGAGCTTCCATGTATTCACTAATAAAATGGCGTACTCTTTTGGTTTGCTTTAGTTATTCCTTCTTCAAACAAAAATAGTACTAGTAATGCACAGAGCCGGGGGTGGTGGAGTGCTAATATTTTTATATATAATTAATTAAACGTAAGATACTTTTTTATATATACTTTTCTAGACGTGAGGGAGTATAGCGGACGGTAAGATACTTTTTTATATATACTTTTCTAGACGTGAGGGAGTATAGCGGACGGTAAGATGTTTATTAGAATATGTTTTTTTAGGAAAGTTTATTAGAATATGTGCATACCGGAGACAGTCATGTGCGTACGCTTTGGGCCGACCGGGAGTGCCCTGTTTGTTTTTGGCTAGCGTGTACTTGTGTTGATGTAAATCTTTCAAGGATATTATTTACTTGACTAATTGCGGCTTCAACTATGATGTATTGTCTACGACAACTCGACATATCGGATGATGACGACTCGATCCAGTCGCCATCCGGGTCGTTGTTAACTTATCTAGAACTGTTGGGTGAAAAGTTTAAGTCAAATGACACAATTCACACAATCATCAAAATATTTTAGACAAGATAAAGTTGTGCAAAGTTGTATTCATTCCATAGTCATCCCATACATGTCAGAGGGGTGTTGGGTGAAAAGTTCAAGTCAAATGACACAATTCACACAATCATCAAAACATTTCAGGCAATACAAAGTTGTGCAAAGTTGTATTCATTCCATGGTCATCCCATACATGTCAGAGGGGGTATTTATAGGGTCCTAGTCTTCGTATTTTACATAAAATGACTATTTTACCCCTGACCTAAATATTTACAACCCTTCATCTATGTAAGGGCGAAGTAGTCATTTCCTCCAGATTCAGTCTTCTTCTTCGCGTTCAATGAACTTGTTCTTCTTCAGATTATTTCTTGCTTCTCGTCTACTTCTCCGTCCAGCGAAGTTAACTTCATGTTGACGAAGTCGACAGGCAAAGTTGAATTCTTGATGACGAAGTCGACAGACGAAGTTGAATGACGAAGTCGATAGACAAAGTTTAAACGACGAAGTCGACAAGTGAAGTTGAATGACGAAGTTGACAGGCGAAGTTGAACGACGAAGTCGATAGGCGAAATTGAATGACGAAGTCGAAATACATTCTTCGCTATACTTTTTTCTGCAAGTGAATTTCATTAGAAAACTTTTATACTCTTCACACTCCAAAGTTTGGGCTTGAGTTTTTTGGACGAAGTTAATTCTCCAACAGTAGCCCCTCGCGAATAAAGGCCTACTCTAAAGGTCTGAAATTCGTGAATCTTGAATTTAATAAGACGAAGTCACAAAAAACACCGTCCCGAACTTTAGAGTTGGCCGTTTATGACCGTTATGCTATTGAACAGTGTTTTTTAATGGTTATTTTCCGAAGCCGCCTATATATACTGCGCTATTGTCCCTTCTTCAGGGTACATGATCGAAGACGGGGAGGTGCTGCTGACATTTTAAGTTTCCGCGAAGTCGATTTTCGTCGAAGTCACTTTATTCTTTCGTTTCTTCTTTTGTTGCGAAGGTAAGAAAATTTTTTTTGAGGATAATGTTTTTTATTTTATGTTTTGTATTTTCATATGCTTATTTGTATTTATATATTGTTTTGTGTATATATATTTATTTATATATATATATTTTGTATTCAGATGTCAGATATGGAGAAAAATGTTTCTGAAAATTCGCCAGCTGAATCTGAGCACTCTGTTTCTGGTGAAGATTTGTCTAATATTTCTGCATCAGAGTCGGAGCTTGTTGGTGATGATCAGAGTCGGGCAGTGAAATCTCAAAGTGAAAATCTGGATATTGGAGCTTTTTGTTCTATCCATGAGATGCATACATAATTTTGGAGTAAAATAGTTGTTGGAAAAATGTTGTCAAATATTTTGGATGTTGTAGTTTTAAGCCAGCTCGTGGTGTTAAACAGATTGCTCCTGCTTCAAAAAATAAGTGGGTCGAAAATTGGTATCGCTATTGGTTTTATCATAAAGTTCCTTTGGTCAAAGAGAAGAATCAAGCTAACAAAATTGTTAGAAGATATCCGTTGGCTGCAAAGATGCATAAGAACAGTTTTGACTGTGAACCTGAATTTCAAAGTTCAAGAAGTTCTAAATCTTGTGAGAAATTTTATACACTTGCTGCAAGTATGCAAAGTGCTCGAGATCTTTGCGAAGAGTATATTGCCGCCCGGATTTGGCCTTTGAAGAAAGGTTGTCAAATTTCACTTTAGGTGAATTTGAAAACACCGTCCCCTCACTTTTTAAGCGAAGACGATGAATTGACTTCGTATTTTGTAGAATCAAATTTCACTTTAGGTGAATTTGAAAACACCGTCCCCTCACTTTTTAAGCGAAGACGATGAATTGACTTCGTATTTTGTAGAATCAAATTTCACTTTAGGTGAATTTGAAAACACCGTCCCCTTACTTTTTAAGCGAAGACGACGAATTGACTTCGTATTTTTTAGAATGAAATTTCACTTTAGGTGAATTTGAAAACACCGTCCCCTCACTTTTTAAGCGAAGACGATGAATTGACTTCGTATTTTGTAGAATCAAATTTCACTTTAGGTGAATTTGAAAACACCGTCCCCTTACTTTTTAAGCGAAGACGATGAATTGACTTCGTATTTTTAGAATCAAATTTCACTTTAGGTGAATTTAAAAACACCACCCCCTTACTTTTTAAGCGAAGACGATGAATTGACTTAGTATTTCTAGCGAAGATAACATGCGGACTTTATTTTTTGAAGTCAAAATTTACCTTAGTAAATTCAAAATATTCATTTGCTTTTTTGACGAAGGTAACATGCGGACTTCATTTTTGAAGTCAAAATTCACCTTAGTGAATTTGAAATATTCATTCGCTCTTTTTGGTGAAGGTAACATGCGGACTTCATTTTTAAGTCAAAATTCACCTTAGTGAATTCAAAATATTCATTCGCTTTTTTTTGGCGAAGGTAACATGCGGACTTCATTTTTGAAGTCAAAATTCACCTTAGTGAATTTGAAATATTCATTTGCTCTTTTTGGTGAAGGTAACATGCGGACTTCATTTTTGAAGTCAAAATTCATCTTAGTGAATTCGAAATATTCATTCGCTCATTTTTACGAAGGTAACATGCGGACTTCATTTTTGAAGTCAAAATTCACCTTAGTAAATTTGAAATATTCATTCGCTCTTTTTGGCGAAGGTAACATGCAGACTTCATTTTTGAAGTCAAAATTCACCTTAGTGAATTTGAAATATTCATTCGCTCTTTTTGGCGAAGATAACGTGCGGACTTCTTTTTTGAAGTCGAAAATTCACCTTAGTGAATTTTGATAATGTTGTTTGCTCTTTTTGGTGAAGACAACATGTAAACTTCTTTTTTGAAGTCGAAAATTTTTCTTAGTGAATTTAAAAATACTATTCGCTCTTTTTGGCGAAGGAAATATGTAGACTTCGTTTTTGAAGTCAAAGATTCTCCTTAGTGAATTTGAAAATGTTATTCGCTCTTTTTGGCGAAGACAACATGTAGACTTCTTTTTTGAAGTCAAAAATTACCTTAGTGAATTTGAAAACGTTATTCGCTCTTTTTGGCGAAGGCAACATGTAGACTTCGTTTTTAAAGTCAAAATTCACCTTAGTGAATTTAAAAACGCTATTCGCTCTTTTTGGCAAAGGTAACATGTAGACTTCGTTTTTTGAAGCCAAAATTCACCTTAGTGTATTTGAAAACGCTATTCGCTCTTTTTGGTGAAGGCAACATGTAGATTTCATTTTTAAGTCAAAATTCACCTTAGTGAATTTAAAAATGCTATTCGCTCTTTTTGGCGAAGGCAACATGTAGACTTCGTTTTTACAGTCAAAATTCACCTTAGTGAATTTAAAAACGCTATTCGCTCTTTTTGGCGAAGGCAATATGTAGACTTCATTTTTGAAGTCAAAATTAACCTTAGTGAATTTAAAAACGCTATTCGCTCTTTTTGGCGAAGGCAACATGTAGACTTCATTTTTGAAGTCAAAATTCACCTTAGTGAATTTGAAAACGCTATTCGCTTTTTTGGCGAAGGCAACATATAGACTTCATTCTTGAAGTCAAAATTCACCTTAGTGAATTTAAAAACGCTATTCGCTCTTTTTGGCGAAGGCAATATGTAGACTTCGTTTTTGAAGTCAAAATTCACCTTAGTGAATTTAAAAACTATTCGCTCTTTTTGGCGAAGGCAACATGTAGACTTCGTTTTTGAAGTCAAAATTCACCTTAGTGAATTTAAAAACGCTATTCGCTCTTTTTGGCGAATGCAACATGTAGACTTCATTTTTGAAGTCAAAATTCACCTTAGTGAATTTAAAAACGCTATTCGCTCTTTTTGGCGAAGGCAACATGTAGACTTCATTTTTGAAGTCAAAATTCACCTTAGTGAATTTGAAAACGTTATTCGCTCTTTTTGGCGAAGGCAACATATAGACTTTGTTTTTGAAGTCAAAATTCACCTTAGTGAATTTAAAAACGCTATTCGCTCTTTTTGGCGAAGGCAACATATAGACTTTGTTTTTGAAGTCAAAATTCACCTTAGTGAATTTAAAAACGCTATTCGCTCTTTTTGGCAAAGGCAACATATAGACTTCGTTTTTGAAGTCAAAATTCACCTTAGTGAATTTAAAAACGCTATTCGCTCTTTTTGGCGAAGGCAACATGTAGACTTCATTTTTGAAGTCAAAATTCACCTTAGTGAATTTAAATGTTCTTTTACGATTGTTTTTGATAGGTTAGCATCGTTTTTTGCTTGTTCGAATAATGATACTACCTACTTTGGTTGTTTTGCCGATAGATGAGTATATTTGAAGTATACTCTTCGGCTTTTAATAGGATTATTTTTAGGGAACTAGTTTTTTTATTTATACTTTGATGAGAATTTACAATACAGACTCCTTTGTTGATTGTTCATTATGCAAAGAACTTCTACCAAATGGAAAACAACCTAATTGCTTGGAAATCCATTGTAAATTTGTGCGTGTCATTTATGTGAGCCCCTCTGAGAAGTTCTAAAGACTTTCTTGTGGTATTTTTAAGAGAAGAAAGAAGGATTTGTTTCGGTGATTTGACAAAGAATCATTTATTTAGATGAAGCCCCTAAGCGTTATTAAAGACGCCGCTGAGCTTGAGGCAACGAAGGCATTTTTAATGTCTAGAATTAACTCAAGTTTTTGCCTTTATGTATGGTTTAGGTGGGTTTGAGGTTTCATCAAATCTTTGCCTTCTCTTTTTTTGTTTTGAGTTTTCATCAATGCCCGAAGTCTAAGGCTCTGTTCGTTTGGGCTTATCAGTGTTTTTTTCGCAACAAATTAGCGAACATTACTTTAGCCATAACTTTTTCAGCCATGCAAATAGGGCAATAAAACAGCCCGTCGAACTGAGCCTAGATTGTTGCTTTCTAACTTCAGAGTGTTTTCTGATGAATTTTGTATAGTTTTCGCAAAAAGCTTGTTCACCTTTTGTTGTCTTCGTTGACTAGCTGATGCAATCAATGTCTTTGTTTGTTACTAAGTTTTTTTGCTAAATATTAGATCCTCTTCAAGAAATAATTCCGGAAGCCCCTACATGCTGGTTGTTGCATGGAACATTAGATTGTTTTACGGATCTTGTATATTATAATTTTACCATGTTACTTTGTGCAATTTAAATTGTTTTGCTTTTTTAAAGACGTCGTCCCCTATTTGAGCAGGGGTGATACGAGTTTTTTTTATCAAGTTCGTGCTTTGGGTGGTTTCGATTTTCCATTGGATTTTTAATCCATGAAGTTGTTTCTAGGAGCCTCGATTTATATTGAGTTGTTTGGCCATAGTCTTTTCCTTTGTGTCATAAATGAAACAAGTTCTTTTGTGAAGATGCTCCTTAGAATTTTGATTCTAAATTTTTTTTTGTTGTGGCCTTCTTTCATTTTCTGGTACTCTTTCTTTCTCTATAATTTGGGGTCTCTTTTCTTTTAGGAGAGCCCCTTTGGTAGTTTCCTTATTTCCGTCGATATTTGAAGAAAGAATGGTGAAGACTTTGGATGTTATTAGGGGAAATATTCAATGTGTATAGTGGTTGAGCAGCCCCTTAGGTTGCTAGTTGCAGATTTGCAATTCTTTTGCTCCTTAGAGCTTTTTCTGCTTGTTGCAGATCTTTGTTCCTTAGAGCTTTGTTTTCTGCTCGTTGCAGATCTTTGCTCCTTAGAGCTTTGATTTCTGCTTGTTGCAGATCTTTGCTCCTTAGAGCTTTTGCTTTTCTGCTTATTGCAGATATTTTGCTCCTTAGAGCTTTGATTTCTGCTTGTTGCAGATCTTTGCTCCTTAGAGCTTTTGCTTTTCTGCTTATTGCAGATATTTTTCTCCTTAGAGCTTTGCTTTCTGCTATAGCCGAGTTTTAAGCTATAGCCGAGTAGTAATTGAATTTTTGCAACTTTTGCAAATTGAGATAGAAACTTATCTCGCAAGACTTTATCCCTTAGTTTTTCTTGAAAATAAAAATCTTTTGACACAAATATGAGTAGCGGAGGTTCTCTTCGGATGGATTGTTCGATGAACATGAACAAATTCTCTTGAAAATTGATATCCTCGCCAGCCCCCAGAGTCCTTACTTGGCGGCGACGAAGTTTGATATTGCTGTAGCTTGCCGGGGCGCGCATGTGCGAGGGCCTCGGGTTTCAGAAAGGATGTGCTCGCTTGTGAGTATGAGCTTTGAACTTCAAGTTGTCTTAACCTCTGAAGAGAAACATGTGCTTTGGAAGTGAGTTCCTTGAGAAGTGGCCTTTACCCAGAACGCATACTCGTAATATAAGTATTTGATGTGTATCATGTAGAGGTTTCAGAAGTCGGAACATGTCCGTGCTTTTCTGGAACTTTCTGCTTGTTTCGAGATATTTTCCACTCCGAAGGGTGTGGAAACTTGGAGTTGACCACTTCGTATTCACAAAGACTTGCTGGGAAGTTTGCTGTAGACTTTTGTTTTTTACTGCATCCAGCGTACAAGGAGGCCAAGCCGTGAGCCTTTGGGAGTTTTATATTGTCCTTGTCGTGAAGGTATTTCTCAAGCGAAGACATGCACTAAGGGAGTTTGAGTCTTTGGTATTTCTCAAGCGGAGTCTTGTGGGGTCTTTACTAATTTTCTGTCATCTTTTGGCCATGGAAAGATGAGGCATCTTATCCATTCCCTCTTCTCTTTAACTAATAATCCAAATTCGTAAAAAGAGATGTCCATGGGAATTGAATCTGGGACCTTCGAGTCTCTTCTAACCTTTGTGCCAAGCTGCTACACCATTTATATTTTCTGATGTTTTCGGCTCAGTGAAGTTCTTCTAATCCTTTATTAGCTTGACTAGGCACAACCTCCACCAAATCATTTTTTTTCTTAGTGGGAGACCATAGATATTTTAATTTAAATCCAGCGGAGACGATGCTGATTTCAGATAACCTCTACCCTCAGCCCCAGCGGTGGTGTGGCAAGCTGCTCTTTCAGCGAGGCCAATTTTCACTTTTTGTCTTTGCTTCTGATCTTCTGGGTTCTGGGAGACTTTCATGCTTTCGAAGATTTTGCTTGGATTATGTGCTTCTTGGATGGAGTATCTTTGGGGAATCTTTTTGCTGTTGCTCTGAATGAAGTATTTTTGGGAAAATATCTTGCTGCCGATCGAATGCCTCGTCATCTGGGATTTCAATTTCATGTTGCCTATGTGAAGGTTCTGTGACAAAAGGCCAGGTGACCAAGCTTCTAGAGAGCAACGCAGTCTCCTTCCATACTTTGTATCCGTGTTCGGATACTTTGGCTTAAGGTCCAAGTTTTGGACTTTGCTTATGCTGCATCGGTTCTTCCAAATATGGCTTCGAGAAGACTTCGCATGCAACTTGGACTTGCTTCCTCAGAGATGCAGGCCTCTGCCGAAGGTGCTCGTCCAAATATATCCTTACTGGGCCGAAACCGTCTGCCTGTTCTTATGGATGAACCTGCGTTCTTGGAGTAGTTGATTTGGGAGAAGTTCCAAAGTTAGCTTCGCTTGGATCATTCTGGCAGAGATAATTCTTGTTGCTTGAGTTGGGTGTAAATTTGGTTTCGGCTTATCTGAATTGTTCTCCAGTTAGCCTGGCACCCTATTTTGTCTTGCCAAATCATCGTAGTGGCCTAAGCTTCGCAAGTGGTAGCTTCGCTTGCAGACTGAGTCTTCGCATTGGAGCAGACTTCGTTTTGATTTTTATTTTGCACAGGCTTGCTGTGTGACGAGGTCCAAGTGATAACAATGTGTTGTTTGTTGCATGCATGTAGTCTTGCAAAAGAATAAACTTGGTGGCTGGGAGAGTAGGTTTTTTTTTTTGGGACATGATGCTGATCGAAGCCGCTTAGCGAGACGGTGACTTTATAATAGGTCAAAAAAAAAATCTTGTAACCTACTGCGTGATTCTGTGACTTTGTGCACTGGATTCGCTCTTCCTTCACGATATGGAGAGCTTAAGAACTTGACATCTATGTTGATGCTGTGAAAAGTGACTGGTCTTGTGTTGGTTCTTGATTCTTGCCGTAGCGTCGAAGCCTCAAAACGCTGCCTGCTTCTTTGGTCGAAGTACTTGCCCTCATGGGCGGTTGAAGCCGTGAAGAAGTTTGGCCGAAGTCAGTGCGCGGCGCTGACCTTGGGCGGTTGAAGCCCTTCACGCTTTGCCTGCTCGCCGCGAAGAAGCTGTTGGCCGCGCAAAGTCCCCCGTGCGGTGCCGTCCTCAGTCGCGAAGCCTCTCATTGCTGCGTGGGAAGATCGAAAAGTGCAGTGAAGCCGATCCTCACGCGATGGAAGGTGATGGAAGTCATTTGTGCTCAGTGTGCGTTCTTGCTAAGTAGGTGAAAATGGCCTTCACCCAGAATGGATACTTGAAATATGCATTTAACATGCTGCACCATGCGCAGATGGAGATGTTGATGGAACTACTTGACTCGATGAAGATGTTGGCTTCACTGGAGTCACAAGACCTGCTTGTTGTCTTTTCTATTGGCTGGTGCCTTCATTTGGCTTTGAGGTTTTGGCAACCGAACAATTTTTATGGTCTCAGTAGCTTCGTTCTAGAGAATGGTGTAGAGACTTTATCTTGAATGCAGCAGCAGACTTTGCTTAAGGGAAATCTCCAGCTTGAGTTGACGGCTTCACGTTTGGACTTCAAATTGCACCTTGCTTGCTTTGACTTCGCTGGTTAATTGAGCGGTGCTTTGTTTGGTCAGTGGTTGGTGCTTTGTTCTTTCTTCTCTCTCAAGTTCATTCATTTTTTTTTGCACTCTTGCTCTCGTTTCCCTCTTGATTGATTCATTTTATAGCTCGCTCTATTGTGGATTCTGGTTGAAACGAAAAGTGGAGCCTGCTGCTTGGCTTCGCAGAACTGAAAAAATTGATTTATCTATAGGTGTGTAGTCAGGGGTGGTCTCCGTGTAGTTTTTCTTGCTGCGATATAGCCGCCTTCGCACGGAAGCTAGTGATCCAGAGTTGGGTCCGAAGTAGTAGTCTGCTCTCCGAAAGTCCTCGTCACAGGATTTCGGATTTCGCTGGAGCATTCTCCACTTTCGGAAGGCAATTGTTCTTATAGCCTGAGTCTGGTCCTGTCTTGCATGGGCAATATTTTCTTGCCGAATATACTTGTATTACCATATTATGCGATCAGCTGCGATGCAACAATTGTCAACTTTGCAAGGGGGCGAAGTAGTATTCGAGGCCGTCTGAAGTAGCGGTATTCTACTAAAAAAATGAACTTCCGCAAGACAACAGACAGATGAATGTAGTCAATAGAAAAGAAGTGCGATTAGGCTTGGACAACTTCCTGTGTTTACTTGGACTAGGTTTAATGGGCCTTTGAGCTTCGCGCGAAGTGTCCTTCGTAGCTGTTTGCTCTGAAAAACAGAGTTGACGATGCGAGACCCACACCGCTCCAAGAGCCTTTCGTGATTCTGATGCAATGACATGAGTTTGCTGTGAAACGATACTTGGCTCGATGCCGCTCTCAGAACACCGAAAGTTCCAAAAGATGAAAAGAAATAATCATAAGCAACAAAATGGTTAATGTGAGAGTAAAGATAAGACCGTCCATGGCAACGGGTTCAAATATGACGGCAACACTACTTTTCGCGAGTTAAAGAATGACTTATTCCAGCTGCTAAAAAACTTATTTTTCGCGAATGGACAACGAAGGATGACTTCGCTGCATGTTCTGATCCATGCTATGTAAGCACGTGGCCAGTCTCATGGTTTCGCATGCAACTTTGTTGGTGAAGCGTGCTGTCAAAGGTTGTTTGTTTACGAAAAGTCTGAAGGTGCTGTCCTCGACTTTGAGTTGTAGCTTTCGAAAGGGCTGCAGGCCTCCAGCTTAGCTCCGAAACCTACGTTTGAAGTGCATTGAAAAATAATTGCTTGAGCTGGCGATTGGCGAAGTTGCCTTCGCAGCTTCTCAGAACCGGCGACCTCTTCTTCAAGACTTGAAAACCTGAGCGAACTGTCTATCTGCATGTTCACAGGGGACACGTGCTGCTCATAAGAAAAAAAAAAGCGCCTAAACAATTGAAGTTATGAAAGCAAAAGGTAGAATCATCCGTGTGAAGTCTTTTCTAAAGTTTTACTGCTGAAAACAACGGCCCGTGTAGAGACTGCTTTGGAGCTTGTTCGTCTCCACTTCGCTTGGGTTATGTCATCAGTGTGATATCATTTGGTTGATTCATTTTTGTAGGTCGTTCCTTGTGGTCATGGCTGTTTCGTGCTCACACAAACGGTGGGCGCCAGATGTTGGGTGAAAAGTTCAAGTCAAATGATACAATTCACACAATCATCAAAATATTTCAGACAAGACAAAATTGTGCAAAGTTGTATTCATTCCATAGTCATCCCATACATGTCAGAGGGGTGTTGGGTGAAAAGTTCAAGTCAAATGACACAATTCACACAATCATCAAAACATTTCAGACAAGACAAAATTGTGCAAAGTTGTATTCATTCCATGGTCATCCCATACATGTCAGAGGGGGTATTTATAGGGTCATAGTCTTCGTATTTTACATAAAATGACTATTTTATCCCTGACCTAAATATTTACAACCCTTCATCTATGTAAGGGCGAAGTAGTCATTTCCTCTAGATTCAGTCTTCTTCTTTGCGTTCAATGAACTTGTTCTTCTTCAGATTATTTCTTACTTCTCGTCTACTTCTTCGTCCAGCGAAGTTAACTTCATGTTGACGAAGTCGACAGGCGAAGTTGAATTCTTGACGACGAAGTCGACAGACGAAGTTGAATGACGAAGTCGATAGGCGAAGTTTAAACGACGAAGTCGACAGGCGAAGTTGAACGACGAAGTTGACAGACGAAGTTGAACGACGAAGTCGATAGGCGAAGTTGAATGACGAAGTCGAAATACATTCTTCGCTATACTTTTTTCTGCAAGTGAATTTCATTAGAAAACTTTTATACTCTTCACACTCTAAAGTTTGGGCTTGAGTTTTTTGGATGAATTTAATTCCCCAACAAGAACCATACTAGAAACAACGCGCGGTGATGCCGCGCGGCGCCGCGCGGCCTCATAGGATAGAACCAGTTGTGCAGGAGGTTAAATTAATTGTTGATTAATCTTTTAGCGGGTAGGGTGTCTAGCGTTTTGAGCCAGTTTGGTTATGCGTTTATGTTGCTACGGATTTTTTTTAAGCAATGGTGTATAATTGGAGATTTGGCTAGCGTAGATTTTAGCGATTTTTTATAGCCGTAATTTAATAGGCGGTAGGTGTCATGGAGTATTTTTTATGACAAAGAAGAGGCGAAAAATATTTAGATACGTTGTAGATTAGTTTTAGTTTATTTATGAATTTTTTAGAAATATTCTGCAAAGAAAATGGTCTACTTTGAGAAAAGACGAATGGTAGTTTTTTTTACGGTAAAGAAGTGAAAATTTTTTTCTACAAAGAAAAATGGGCTACTTTGACAAAAGGTGAACGATAAGATTTTTTTGATGGCAAAGAAGAGGCTTAAAAAATTGAGGTATGTTTTAGATTGCTTCTAGTTTGTTTATGAATTTTTTGGAAATTTTCTACCAAGGAGAAGGGTCTAATTTGATTTTCTAGGTACGTTTCTCGTGCGCGCGTAGCAAAGATGCGTGAACAATAATGAACAGTGCATAAATAGTGACATTCTGTGTACGTTTCTCGTGTGTGCGTAGCGAAGATGCGTGAACACAAAAGCGATTTTTCACATGATTCAAGCCGTCCGATCGAGATCCGACGGACCGGGATTGACAGACGACATGGCCATCGTCTCCTGCACGAGCTTGGCTCGCGTTTAGAAGTGTAGAGATATGGTACTACTTTCTCTTCTTCGTGATCAATAATCTCTATCTCTAAATCAATAATCTCTATCTCTAATCTCTACGTAATATTAAAAAGCAGATGTTTAACCTACATTTTTATATTCATAAAATATACTCTCATGTCTTTGGTCCGTCGCCAATGTCTTTGTTTCATCTGTTTAAACTTTTTCGGCTTTTTTCTGTTTTTTCTATGGTTATTATTCTGCTTATTTCGTTCCTTTTTTCCATGGTCGTTCCACGTGTTTTTCTGTTCCTTTTTTCCATGTATTTTTCTTTTCTTCCGTGTGTTTTTCCATTTCTTTTTCTTATGTTCCACCACGTGTTTCTTCTCGTTTGGTATTTTTTTCTATTCTATATGTTTATTCAACATTCCTTTTTTCCATTTTAGTTATTACTAATGTAAAAAAATAGGATACTTCACTTTTTGACAGAAAGGATTGCAGAGATCATTCTATTTAAGTGTTACCTAGTGGTTCAAGTTACCCTGTCTACACTAGTACAGCGGAGCACACTACTGGCGGCTCCAGAGGGCTTAACAATTAACAAAACAAACTGCTAAGCAATAAATCAAGCAGTATTTCACCTATACATGTGCCATTTATTTCCACCGATGATTATAGCGTGAAGAATGGGAGAGTTGTTAGTCGCCTTGTACAGGGCAAGTGAAGAGAAGCACCAGCGAATTAGAGGGCACAGATGTTCAAAATTTGTGTCTGGTCTCCACTTCCGAATATAGAAGAAAAGTGTTGTGATATGTTTCAAGCATATTAAAATATTCTCCCTGTTCGGCTGAGCTTATCAGCACGGCTTATCAGCCGTGGAACAGTGTTTTTCTCTCACAGCAAATCAGCCACAGCCGGCTTATAAGCCAAAAAAAACAGCCTGCCGAACAGGGCCATTGAGTGTTTCAGTGGTCCTTGGCTCTCTCTCCCATACCCGTACGAAGTCTCACATGCATATATGAGTTAGAGTAGTGCTTGTCCAGGCACGAGTTCGATTTCGAGATGAATGCATGACGCGAGTCCTGCTATCGGTCATCCACGTTGTCGTACAATAAGCTGTAGGTCCCATTACTGCACGCAGATATGTTTGCTATATCTTCTCCTACAATTAAAAAGAACAAAACTAAGATTACCGTTTCGTGCGACATTCGATCGGGTCGCCTTTCTGCCAACGACGTGCGATACCGTGACTTCGAACCACGCAACAATCTGCGCCGCCGGGTGGGGCCACGTTGATCCCCGATCGCCTTGATCCAGTGATCGGCCAATAGGAAAGATTGCCGCGATCCATGGCTCCCTTCCTCATGCAATCGGTGGCTGCCTCGGTCCACGACCTCGATCGCGGGCAGGATGAAGCAGGGTGGGCCGCCGTCGCTAGTGGCGGCAGGGCGTCATGTCCCCTTGAAGCCAGCGCTTCGCTCTCCATCGTGCGCGACTCTCCTTTCTCCGTGATTGGCCGGCTCCACTCTGCCGCTCCGCGTGCCGTGCGACATCCTCCACCAGCCGCGTCTCCGCGATCTCCCTCGCCGAGCCAAGACATGGTGATCATGGAGAACGTACCACCAGGTGTGCCAATCCCTTCTCTTCTCTTCCCTCGGCTAATCCGGCGATGAGACGGACCGGATAGGGTGGAGGCGCTTGCCCTCGGTGGATCCGTCAAGGAGGCATTCCTAACTCAGGTGGAGGCCCTTGGTAAGGCCGAGGGTTTAGGCGAGGAGGCGCCATGGGCGGGGGCAGGTGAGGGTGAGCACCTTCTTCGCTGCTCCCTTGTATCCGCACACGCCAACATGTCTCTCACGGTGTGGCAGTGGTGAGCTCGGCGACGGTACAACAACAGTAGTGGATGTCACTTAGTTGTATTCGGTGTGGACTCGTCCTCCTCTGCGGTTGAAGTGTTGGTCATTGTCACCAGATCTTGGTAATCATTCCCTTTTTTGTAGTGTTGCTACTGCATCCTGCAATTTTCCTAGCAAATCATCATCACTTGCTTGGGGCAGGAGGTGTGCTATCACAGTTCACAGGTGGGCAGAGGCAGCTGGGTAGATGAGGCAGACCTTAAGGGCAGGTTGCTGCTGTCGAGAGAGGATGGTGTGCTTGTTCCTTGATTGTACGAGCTAGCCAGCTAGGCATGTTGGACTGTACCTGAATCTGAATTTGCTCGACTGGAGCTGATTAAGGATATGTTTTATGCACTAGCCTGCTCAACTCACGGTATGCAGGTAAGCCGTTCGACTAAAGGCCCTTAAAACTCACCCTAAGAAGTTCTGTTGTGGTTGTTGTGTTGCTGCTCGTGATGAGATGAATCAGCCAGTGTCCAAAATATCTCATCTGGGCCAGCATTTATTTGAAAGAACCGTTAACATGATGCTCCGTATCTGCTCCTTTCCTTTTGAACCTGTCATCATTTTATTAGTTTGTTTTATGTTGTAGAAAAAATCTTATATGGGCTGTGCATTCTCTTCTATTAATGTAGCATTTTGGGCATTCCAAATAAAGAAACTTGGTCAGACATTGCTTCGTTACCTGATGACAAGCCAAATTTCCCAAAGTGGCCACCAGTGGTAAGTAATAAACAAGTTCTTTTTATTATTGCAAATAGTGAGATGGGGTTTTGAGTTGTGTGTGTGGATGAAAAATTTCACCGTGTACTGCTCCGGGACTCATGCTGTAGGATCTAAACAACTGCAAACAATTGTACTGTAACCAATTTGTTTTTCTGATTTATCAACTGAATGCCTGCTGCAACTTTAACTCAACTTTAAGATAGGGTGTCATATTAACATACATGGTATGGCGTGCAAGAGAGGATTTTTCATGTTTATAGATGAGTTCTGGTGCAGGGAATCATTTGTTATACATCCATGGCCTACATCACTGGAGGACTAGGAGAAACCCTTCCAGTTTTCAGCAAGTTGTTTTCATTGAATTTTGCTGTTACATTTCCCAGAGTTTGTAATAAACCTTTCATTGGATGCCTTTTAGGGCCTCAAATGAATTTTTGGTTGCCTAGAGAGTTGTAGGATTTTTCATAAGCTTTCTAGATTGGCAAAATAGATCTTTAGAGGAGCTCTGGAACTCCTGATATGAATTTGTTTTTAGAGGTGGAAATCTGTGGTCAGGTGATTTCAGTTTAGTTGAGAGGGTGTTTACCCCCATTGGTTTTGGCTGAAAATAATGGCTTCAAATAAGAAATCAGTAGTTTACAAATTTATAGGTTTGGAGGCCATAGTATACTCACAATTTTTAAAAAATTTTGCAATGAAGGTTTGGCGCAATTACAGAAAAATAATAAGTTTTGTCTTAACTTCGGGCAACATTTCTGACAATTGAGTTGCGGCTGTTTGTTTTCTTCCAGTAATTCAGTTAGACATTAGCGTGGAAAACGAATCTGATGGACGTATGTGCATGTACTTTTTGGTTATATGATGTGACGTACGTACTCTCATGAAAGTATTATTATACTCTAAAGAAATATTCTGAGTTTCTTAGTATGGGAGTATGTGTACATACAGCGTATACCAGAATATATACATTTTTGAATGGGATCTAAAATATTTGCAAGAGTATCGATACATACTTCTTAATTAGGCAGTATATGTACATATACACAATCTTTAGAAATGAGTACGTTTATATACCAGAATTGATACTTTAATCTAAAAAAAGAATGAATTGATACTACTGTAATCTAAAAAAAGAATGAATTGATACTAGCCGAGTAACGATTAGAATAGAGTATTTATACACATACTTTTTAAAATAGAGTATTTATATATACTTGTTGCAATGGAGTATCTGTACATACCTTTTAGAATAAAGTATTTATACATACTTTTTGGAATGGAGAATGCATGCATACGCAATATTGAAGTATAAGTGCATACTTGAGCCACACGATCGGAATATATGTGCATACATTCACGTGATATACAAAACAACATTTTTCCATGGCGACGAGTATACATGCTAATAGAAGAGTATGTACATATACTCAGTGGTATAATATTTTTTACAACGAAGTATGAGTGTGTACATTACACGTGAATTTTTGAACCAAAATCAACCAAACTCATTTGTACTTTGTACAAACAAACTCGATCAGAAAAACAAATCTAGCAGCCGCCGTTCCGGAGATTTGTATGCACTAATGCACAGATCCACATCTGTGCCAGTCGTGAGCAACAACGCATTTCTTGGGAACGATTTTCACCACAAATTGCACTAAGAAAATAGAGAGACGAAGCATCGGAATTCAGAAAGAAAAAATAGCCACACTGAGATCCAACAATAGGGGCAGCACATGGTTAGTGACCGGCGAGGCTGCGGCGCCTTTTGCCATACCTCAGGCACGACGTACGAGGAGCTGTCACCATGGACGCCCGGGAGAGCTGGCCCGGGGATTCCACCGCCGTCGCCATGGGAGGCAGCTGTTGGCCGCCACCGCCACGATAGGCCCAGATCCCGCTGCTGGGAGCGGAGGCACCGCCGGTGGGGAAGGAGAAGCCCGTATTTCTTATTATCGCTGACAATGCCACGCACCAAATTTTAGGATCGTACTTCCTAAACGGGTCTGCTTGTTAACCCGCTAACCAACCTGCCACCGGTGAAACGAGAGGCGGGTGTATTTGTGCGTGGTTAGATGAGGGAGTAACTACTCCCAAGGAGGAGGAAAAATTTTCCCTATATAATAAAACTATATATAAAAATTAAAACGTCTTATAATTTAGAATGCCGAGTGTATAAAAGGAACCTTCACCTTCCACCCATGTAAAGTCCTACCCTCTTTGTTCCATTCCACCTCTCCGTGCACGTGATGCCGTTCAACTACATTCATATATGGTCATCCGATAATATTTCACCCGAACCAAGCTAGGGTTGGCTGTCCTGACCTTCAACTCGACGCTCGCCATGCATCTACCACTCCTGAGGCGACGTCGGCTTTGTCATGTTGCCTTCATGCTGCCATATGCATTTTCAATTTTTCGAAATCGTTGTCATATCATTAAAAAATACTTATATAGTAATCTACTTAGACTATGCACAATGTTGATTTTTCATCGATGCCTCAAAGGATATTCGTAGCATCTTCCTTCCCAAGCCTCGGGGTTTACCATTGCAGCCGATGCTTGGATAGTCAAAAATTTAGACATCGAGGCTTCTACACGCGCCGATGCTTGGCGAGTTAAATGTTCATGGAAATAGACAAGAAGGAGCTAGGCAACTGAGGGGATGGATGCTTTTAATATTTTGTGAGGACCCACTTAAGACCATGCTTATAGATTGTTTCAAGCCAGAAACCAGGAACCGGTGCTGGCTTGATGTTTCAAGCCTCGATGCTCCTTCATGGACGTTGTGGGTAGTCTCTCATGTAGATCAACCCCACACTAAACCTGACTTAAGACCAGCTTGACTATCCTCGGAAAAGAAAATTGTTAACTGGTAGCTTCTCCTAAATCCAAGTTAGCAAATGTTCACTAGATTTGAAACCAGCCAATGAAGACAACATCCCTACAATTTTCCATTTTTTTAAAACAGTTGTTTCTATTATTTTTCGTTGAAAAGTTACAAAGTTACAGCAACTTTATTTTACGGGATATAACTGATCACTACGACTCTAGTCATAATTTCTAATATATGTTTATAAAAAATATATAGGCAACTTTTCTACGATGATTCTGCAGTCGTGGTATCTGATCCAATAGGTTTGTCCCATTTTCTTACTCCTTTTTTCTCCTTTCATTTTTTCTTTCCTTATTTGCTCCTTTTCCTTTATATTCTTTTAATCAACGGACCATTTTTCTATATATCTATATACTATAAACAATTTTTTAGGTTGAGAAGTTTACTTTTTTTTTTACAAAGCGCCACCTAGGGCGCGCGGCCTTCCTAAAGGCCAGTGCGGCACGGTGGTTCGAACCCCCGCCGGCTGCTTCCCACCCTTGGGAGCTAGCCACTGGACCTCTGGTCCGTCTGCAATTGAGAAGTTTACTTTCAGAACAAATTATGTAAAAATGTGCTAGATACCTTGTGTCTAAATTCTTTTGAAAGCCGTTGAACAAAAAAAAAGTTATAAGTACATTACAATATCTGTAAAATTTATTATATTGAGAAACTTTTTAGCTATAAAAATTATATTGAGAAATTGTTGGATAAGCTTGCGGCAGTTATGAACAAAATTTAGGTTGCAAAAGCCATATGGAAAAGTTATCACGATAAGTTAGCTACAAAATTACTGAAAAAATACATTGAAAAGGTTATAATAATCAGTTATGATGATAAGTTTTGACCCACAAAATGTTATTATATAATATATAAAAGTCGTGTGATTATAACTTTCTAGAAGTTGTAGTTATGGAAACTATATGTTCAGAAAATAAAATAGAGTATCGAAGGTTTTTCTGATGGACTGACGGTTCACTGATTTTGAATCTAAGGCAATGTTCGCTGATTACTGGGAGTTGGTGGCGTCTACTCCGTAGGCGAATTGTGGTCAAATCTCGGCAGTCCGAACTCCTCCAGACTCCAATCGACCAATCCATTGCATCGCCCTCAATCAAACCTAGGACCCGGGCGGCGGCGGCGGCCTGGTGGATCGCAACTCGCAAGAGCCGACTTCGGCGCGCTCAAATAGAGACAGGCCTCCCTCTCTGGCGACGGAGCTGGAGCTGGGGACGCCGGCGCGGCCGCAGTTGTCGTGCCTTGGTACGCCTACCTACCTGCTGCTCCTCTTCTCCTGGTCCACCTGGATCGCCCGTGAGGGCGTTGCCGGCATGCGGCGCGCGGCGGCCCTCGAGTCCTGTCTCCTGCAGCCGAGCCGGTTGTTGCTGTGAGCCCGTCGGCCGGATGGCTTCTTCCCCCTCTTCGTCCGTGCTACTGCTACGCTGTTGTTGCTGTTGGCTCTTTTTTTAGCCTTCCGGAGTCCTGAATTGCAGTTCAGTGGGACGATCAACTGCGATTCAGCGTCGGGGCAGCAGCAACATGTGTATAAACTACTACTCCGATAAGTCGAGAGCATGCCTCATGTCGTGTCTCCAGCGGGATGCTTCTCCATTCGCCGGCCGGGCGTGTACTCCATCCACTCCACCTATGCTCTCCATGGTTCGCTTGAAATTATTTGAGTACTAGTAGTAGTGGATGACTGACTGAATAGTAGCGCTCGTGCTACGGAGTACGGACTACGGTAGCGCCGGGTGGAAAGAGGAGATCAATCCTGAAGGCTGAAGTCACGAACAAGGCTGTCGCCGGCCAGTTGGTCCAGCGAAGCAGCAGAGCAGGCGAGTACGTGACCCATGTGGGCTAGCGCCTAGCGGTGATCCCGTTTTCCCGTCGGAGAGGAGAGAGCGCTGACATATGGCAACGAGTTCTCGAGTTGCCTTGCTGGAGTATTCGAGATTTGCTCTTTCCCACCTCCGAATTTTATACTGGCGATAATCATCATCATATATACGTGGCCCATTGACAGGGTTCTGTCTCTAAGCACCACGAATATATCATACAGAGGGATATAAAGATAGGTCGTACAGTCCACAGACGCAAGTCCGTTTCTAAGCTATTTAATGTTTTGCATGTAGTTAGGATCAATTATGAATATTAACTTGTATACCATTGTGTGGCCATTTGATGGCCGCCTACTTCCATAATTTTGTAGGATAACACTAATATGAAACGGCATGTTCACACTGATATGAAACGGTAACATTCAGTAGCAAAATTCAGTACCAAACTTCAGTTTTCAGACAGCATATTTGGCACAACATTCAAGCTTATCGGATGATAACTTCTACTGCAGTTCTAGTACCTTGACATGAAGTATACGATATATGATATTGTTTCTGTGCTAGCATGTTGACAACAGCATGTTGATGTAGAGACAGAACAGCCCAAGGCCATCTAGCAGCTCAAGAAAATTTCACAATGGCATGGGCAAAACCAAATCGCATACTTAGACTGAATATGTAAAGTTCCTGCATGTATCCTGTATCATTCATATTACAGAAGACACTGAATTCACAGTTTGCATAATTCAGGAAAGCTGTCCACAACGATTTTGCATAATTCAGGAAAGCAGTCCATAATTCAGGAAACTGCTTGTCTAGCACTCATTTTTATTCCACTCACCACTACTGACAATATGTAGTACCGTTCATTACTTTCCTTCTGCTCTGGTAAATACCATGCTAGATTGTATTCACTGTGATGCAGGCAGCAAAGTTGGAACCCAATCATATGCCTACTCGGTATGCTATCACCGTATCAGAGATGCAAGGTCACAATTTACACTCATACAGCATTGCATAAACAAACGTCGAAATTACCATGATGGTCCCACGCTGGACGCCCAAATGCAAGCCAAATCGGATCACCGATAGTTGCATCCTATCAGGCTGGAGATGGTGAAGTGAAGTGAGGAATGCAAACCCACCTCCGGCAGATGCATCTGTGGAGTAGGCCGTTGTTGCCGCGCCCTTGTCGTTCCTAGCTGAGGCCAAATCATTGCTCTCCCTAGCTGACGATGCGGACATCTCGGGCGACACCGGCGACGAGGATGCCGGTGGCCGGCACTGAAGACCGACGGATGGGGGATGGGGGCGAGGTCGAGGACACAGGGGACGCTGCAGATGGGTTTTGGCGCACAGCACCATCTCGCGAGCGCCCACGCGGGATCCGAGTGCATCGTCGATTCGAGGGGACGAGGTCGTACAGCGCAGCTCTCCCCGTCGACTGGGCCTTGGATCATGGGCCTTCATCGTCGCTTCGCGAGGCGACGGGGAGACCGTCTCTAAGCGGAACGGAGGGGATTTTCGTAAAGTTGCCAAGATAGAGACGGGAAAAGGACGAGCGTTGTATGTGCCCTTAGGTCAGTCTCAATGGAGTTTCATCAGAGTTTTATGGGCAATAATTATGCTGATGTGGCATCATATTAATGAAGAGAGAGATGATAAGAGTTTCATGAGAGTAGAGAGAGTTTTATGGAGGTTTCTAAAATCTGAATGTGTTGGAAATAGTGATATGAAATCCCCACTGAGACGCGGCAGCGAGGTTACGCCGTAGAAAATTTGGCTTCTGGGTGCGTGGCTCAGGTTTCGTGACTTTCTTCATCCAACTGCAAGGGGGGCGGGTCGACCCGTTGTCAAATGCGATCCGCTCCTGGTTTCGGCGTCCGGTTCAGAGCGGGTCGACCCCAATACGAAGAGGGTCCAAAGGGTCGAACCCCCGGTGACCCCAATCGACCCTAAGGGTCGAACCGTCTGCAACGCCACCACCGCTCCGGTCCTCCCGTCGCTTGCGGCCTGGGGCTCCTTGGCCCTCCGCCGCCGTGAGTTCGGCAGCCCCACGGCGCAGCTCCTCCCTCCTTGCAGCGCCCCCTGTGGTGCAGCTCCTGCCTCCCTGTAGCGCGCCATGCGGCGCGGCTCCTTCCTCCCCGTGGTGCGCCCCGCGGCTCGTCCCTCCCCGTCGCCTTCGCCGTCGCCGTCGATACCCCCCTCCGCCGCCACTCCTCCCGTCGCCGTCGAGTCCCACGCTGGTAGGATCACTTGGCTCCTTCCTCTTGTGATTGGAATCTTGGAAGACCTGAGTTGGGTAGCTGATCCATTTTTTCTCATACTGCCTTGATCTATGGTTTAGGGTAAAGTTTTGCAGCTGATCAGTCATAGCTAGATTGATCGAGCTAATGTCTGCACCATTAGCTAGATTGAAAAACTATGTATTTTGTTGAAGAAGCATTTTCTTTTTTACTAGCAAGTTCTGATCAGATAGGTCAGAAGTGCCATCTGTTGCTATCCTGTTAATCAAATAATCCTGATGTAGGGATGTGAGGGAAGGTGTTGTTTGCGTCATGTTCTTCACTTAGTTACAGAGGTGCAGTAGATTAGCACACCAAGTTTCTGAGTTGCAGTTCCTTCGTAAAAGTTTATTTTCAGGAGACATTAGTACGAAACTTTCAGCCAACACTTTGCAATACAAGCGATTGTTCCTGTATAGTACAAGTGAAACCAGTTTATTTTCGCTTGTGTATGTAGCACACTAGCAGGTAGCAACGCAGCAACCTCTTTGTAAGGCAAATCTCCCCCAAATATATCTAGAGCACTCCCAACAGTTACATCTACTCGACTTTTTCCTGCTTTCTTTATCCTCTCTAGGTCATCCATTGTTGACACACCCCCAGCATAAGTTACTGGATCTACAAAGTCAAAGAAACAACTGTGAGCTTAGAAACATAAACAGAAAGACTAAACCGTAAAGATATCTGCACAGGTTAAAATTTCATTTGTTGATAATCTTCACGAGTTATCACACATGATAATTTTGAGCTCAATAGAAATAAGCATGGAAAGATGGCTAATCAACTAGTCTTTGATTCAACTTGACCGAGACTTGTAGGAAGACTAAAGAGAATTTAAATTATGACCAGAGTCAAAGTTACTTTATTACTTCTGAAATAATAATCACCATCACAAAATATTTGCTATAAAAAAACTACAGGGGTATTCTTTGGTTCCTATTTTGGTATAGTTTGCTGACAGCATAGCATAAGCTGTAAAATTAGTGAAGATTACAGTATGCAGTAAACAGGAGAAAACAATATATAAAGAACGAAAGGAAGATCCACAAAAGAAAACTGGAAGTCCAAATTTAAAATCTGTACGCAAGTTCCTCATCAATTCTTAACCTGTAATTCACATCCTAGTTAAATCAGAATCAGGGTAACTAGACGATAGCAAATTTCAAACTGCAAGAGCAGGATTACCAACAAGAATTCAGCAGATAAGAAATCAAGTTTCGGTGAGTTAGAGTATTTAACATGGATGAACATGGAAATTCGTTAGTTAATACAACGTTATAATCAATCCAAACAGAGAAATAGATCATAACTCTTGAACTGCATTAAACTCCAAACAGAGAGCTAGGTTTTAGATCCCCTTGTACTATTACAATTATTAATGCCTTTTATTTTATACTTCCCTTTATTGGTAGTTTATGTACCCCAACTTGCTTTGGATAAAAGGCTTTTTTGTTATTGTTGACACTCACAAAAATGAGAGCACATGTAATATGCTTTTCATTTGTGAGCAGCAGATTAATTTCAGTGGTAGGAGAAAATATATATCTATATAAAAAAGTTCAATAAAGAAAGGATGTCTGAAATTCAAATCGGTATATAAAGATTGCTCCATCATATATATGTCAGAATAATTGGATGTGACAACTTGCAAAGCAATTTTGTCCCATATGGCCATGTCAACATTGCCATACAATAAAAGAAAGACTTGATAACAAGGAACATAGTTGCACCTTTTGCCCTCCACATCAACACCATGAACCAAAAACTCATCTGCAAAGGCAGTGAGATATTCTAATGTTGGTTCATCCACAAACACATCACTGAACTTTTGCCACCTGTCAGTTACAATGGTATATCTGCCATCCTAAACAGGAACAATATGGTTAGAAGATAATCAAAGATTGAAAGAGTGGAAAAGAAGATGAAAAAAGGAGTTAGGTGGTAATTTATTTGATTAATCACTAAAAAAAGGAAGAAATAAAATATCTCTTGTATCTACCCAAATGGTATGGAGAGAGATATCATGCCACTGAATTTGGTACAACAGCATCAGCTTATATTTTTTTCTACATTTAACTGTAGATATCATGGATGAGACGATCCACGCAGCCAAGGTGCGTCGGACCGCTGCAGCTATCGCCGAGGAGACACAAAATGAGACTTTGTTGCCGGTTTCCAAGGAATATATACCTTCACCGCAGAGGTCTACACCGTCGTCTAGTGGGAGTCCAAATCTTGCATGTGAACTGCGTGTGGGATATTATGTGCGATCCCCGGCTACTACCACATCACTAGCAACAATTGGTGTTAGCTCATCCAATGGTGAGGTCCCTGTTTTCTTTGAACCAAGACTTCAAGTTCAAGTAGAGGTAGATGTAGAGGTACTGGTAGAGTGGTAGTAGCTGTTTTATCTCTTCAAGTTTTTTTTCTCGAACACTCATGAGAGCTGCCAAATATATAATACCTTTGCTTCTTAAAAACTATGTAAACATTCTAGATATGTTCTTTCCTTGCATCTCTGATACTGTGGATATATTTGGGAAACAAAGGAATTTTCAAGAATTGCCTGAAACAAAATGGTTCAACTCTTATGGTAACTACGGAAAATTAACATATGTATTTATCCTTGGTAAATGCTTTTAGGATCTTCAAATTTGTTTAATTCCCATAATTACTACTATAGTTGACATTCTCTGTTCTTTATTTCTCTGTACCTCCTATGGCTAACTGTAGGTTTTACAGTTTACAAATAGCGCAAACGTGTATATTATATGCTCCCAGACCTTATTTGCCTTTCTTATTTAGATTACAGAGAATGCAAATGAACAGACTTCTCCTTGGTAAAAAAAGGGGAAATTGTCTTGCTAAGATCTAAATATTCATGCTAATTTTTTTTAAAGGGGGTGTTTTGATGCTATAATTTCAATACCTTAATTATAGCATAAGCAAATATTGGTTTTGATGCTGAAGTCTCGGAGCAAATTATAGCATAAGCAAATGCTGAAGTCTTGGTTTTGATGCTAAATTATTCTTGCTTTTTCTAGTGGATCACAGGACTATTTTGATTTCTTCACTTATTATTTTCTCTTTTACTTTAGATGACTTATTATTGCTACTTTTGTTAATGTTTCAGATGTAATGTGTGATGTTGGTGATAATGAGAATGACCAAACAGAGAAAGCAGCTATTGCAAAGGCTACAAGAAAGTTCAGGTCTCAGTGTTGGAAATAGTTTGAGCCAATTCTTGAAGATGGAGTTGTTGTGCAAGCAAGATGCAAACATTGTGATGAACTGATGGGTGCTAGGCGTGGTCAGGGAACAAGTGCACTTCTTACTCATCTGAAGAGATGTAAGAAACGCAGTCAAGCTCTCAAGATTGTGCAAGACTTGAGTTCTACATTAAGGTCTCCTTGTGGCAGTCGTTTGAAGGATTGGAGCTATGATCCGGATGTGTCACGGTATGAGTTGCTGCGAATGATATCCTTGCATGGGGTTCCCTTTCTATTTATGGAGTATGATGGGTTTAGAAGATTTATTTCAAGTCTGAACCCCTTGTTCAAAGTGCCTTGTAGAACCACAGTTAGGAATGGTTGCATAAAGGAATTTCAAGAGATGAAAATTGCACTTAAGGATATGCTCAAGAATGCAGAGTGTAGGTTCTCTTTGACTACAGACTTGTGGACAAGCAATCAAACCATAGCGTACATGGTTGTCACTTGTCATTTCATTGATGCCAATTGGAAATTACAGAAAAGGATAATTCAGTTTATTGATGTGAAGACAACACACAGTGGAGCTGAGCTATTCAACAATATCCTTAATTGCATTCAAAGTTGGTCCATTGAGCACAAGTTATTTGGAATAACACTTGACAATGCATCATCAAATAACACTATGGTTGATTTGTTGAAGCACCATCTTGTACAACAGAAATTGATACCAGCGGAGGGAGACTTGCTTCACCATCGGTGTGCTGGACATGTGATAAACCTTATTGTGAAAGATGGACTCAAGTTTGTCGAACCGGTTGTTGACAATATTCGTGAAAGCATCAAGTACCTTCGTTCTTCGACTTCTAGAAAACAAATGTTCAAAGAAATTGTTGCACGAGAAGGCATTACATGCAAGAAAAAGCCATCACTTGATGTGATCACACGTTGGAACTCAACTTTTTTGATGCTTCAAACAACCATGAATTTCAGGAAAGCTTTTGAGGTGCTAAAATCAGAGGACCAAAAGTACACATACTTACCCTCCCCTGAAGAATGGAAAAGTGTTGGTGTACTTTGTAACCTGCTAGAGGTATTCAGGGATGCAACTGAAGTAATTTCGGGCACTAAGTACCCTACCTCGAACCTCTATTTCCATCATATGTGGAAGATCAAGTTGGTTTTGGAAAATGAGTTACAAGCTGCTGAGCAAGAAGATAATTCCAACTCTGAAGTTGTTGTGGCAGATGAAGCTAACTCAAGGTTCCTAAAGGAGATGATCAAGATTCTAAAGGAGATGAAGAAGAAGTTCAACAAATATTGGAACAAGTCACACATAACACTATGTGTTCCTGTGGTTTTTGACCCAAGGTTCAAACTGAAATTTGTTGACTTTGTTTTCAACAAGGCCTTTCCCGTGACAGGAAAGGAAAAGACTGCTAGAGTAGAAAAACTAGTCCGTAGGCTGTTTTCAGCATACACCTCTCAACAAGAATTCCTGCATGCAGCATCTACACAACAAATACCCAATGTTTGCTCAGTGAATAATGACCCATGGACGGAATGGTATCAAAAAGTCAGTAATGATCTTCAAACTCGGAGAAGCACGGAGCTTGATAGGTATTTGGACGAGGATCCAGTTCGAGCTCAAGAAATTGACATAATAAATTGGTGGATGGGTAATGCGTCAAAGTATCCGACCCTTTCTTGTATAGCACGAGATTTACTTGTTATTCCAGCCTCGTCTGTACCATCAGAATCAGCTTTTAGCATGGCAAAAAGAACCATAAATGATTTTCGAAGTAGCCTGACCCCTGAGACAGTAGAAGCGCTTATATGTACCCAAGACTGGTATAGGGCAGAAGGTAAACCTCTTTTCTGTGATATATATAGGTTCAACATATTTTTAATTAGACATTCAATCTCAAACTGCAATTTGGTAATAGGTTCTACGCAGTTCTCAACTGCAGCAGTCGATGATTTGATTATGGAAGAGGATCAAGCATGAAGTTCACTGGTAATATCCTGTGACAAATTGGCCAAAATTGCATGATCATAATCATAGGTGAATCTATGTGTCAATCAATTACCTGTTGCAGCAGTAGTAATTCGAACTGTACAAGTTCAGTTCAGATATATACACATATTTGGTTTGTCTTTCACCCAATTGTTTAACTGTTCTTGCTGAAATCAGTTCCTAAAATGTGTTCTATGTACTTCTGTAGTACCGATACATCTTACAGTTCATATCTTTATATGCTGGTGTTTTGAACTCTTGCTGAAAATCAGTTCCAAAAATGTGTCAGTACTTTGAACTTTTTCTATGTTTCAGCCTTTTAGGGAGTTCCATCATATTTCATTCTACAAGCATATGTTTCATTCTTAGTATATTCCAGTGTTGGATGTAGGTAGTTCCATCATATTTTACATAGAAGTTAATCTAGCTGGTTTAAATTTTATTCTCAGGTCGATTGATCAGCCTTTTACAATCCTGACAAAGCAGAAAGGCGTTCGGCGTTCCTTCTGAATCATCACTACAATCTTGAGAAAGTTGCTTCAAAATTTATTTTGCAGGCATATGGATTGGCTCCAATCTTTGTGAACAAAGGCTCTGTAATTTAATTTAAGTAGTTTTTCAACACTTCTGATATGTTGGAGGCACACCACCAGTGGCGGATTTACAGGGGGGCTGGGGGGGCTCCAGCCCCCTAATGACTTGATTTACCACTAAAAAATACTGTAGCAAAATCTCAAATTACCATTAAATTTTCATGCAAATCAACATCTCTATTGTTTTAGCACCCCTTGATTCTCATCCTGCATCCGCCACTGCACACCACTGAAATATGCATGGACTGTAGTAGCATGATAGTCCATGATCCACTTGTACTAACTTTTGGTTGATGGCTTGCTACTCGAGTAAACTAATTCAGTGGTACTTGTTTGGAGAGTAATTTGGTAGTACTTTGGCAGCTTGTACTAATTAGCACGATAGTCAAGGACCCCGCTTGTACTGTGTGAACGTTGATGCTGTGCTCCCCGTGTGTAGACGCATAATACTGCAGGCAGCTTTGGCAGGTTCGAACCACGGAGCACCGTGGATCGTTGACATCAGCACGGAAACGGTTCGGGGTCGACCCTGACCCTCATTTAAATAAGAGTGGAGCGCAGGTTTGGGGATAGGAGCGCACCGAACCGCCCCCCTTGCAGTTTGATTTCTTCATGTGTATTCCGTGTCAGTGTCCACACCCAAAGTCGGCCGGGCTGCCCCTGCCTGCCTATATAAAAGGCACGCCGGTTCCATCCGTCACCGCACCCGGCAGAATAGTTTGCCAACATATGAACTCTTGCGCCGTGTTTGTCCCCCTCTCCGCACGCGGAACATCCTTCGACTTCACATGGCTGACCGACGATATTCCACCCTGACCAAGCTAGGCTTAGGCGCTCTGGCCTTCAACTCGGCACTGGCTATCTACAACTCCTGGGGCGACGCCGGCTCCGTGGCGTTCGTGCTCGCCGCGGACGCCGCGCTTTGGTTGCTCTTCCTCTGTCTCCGTCAGTTCGAACAGGGCGCCAGGGGCAGGGATACCAAGATCAGGGCCGCGGTGTGGGCGCTCACGACTCTCCTCACGGTGATGTTCGCGTCAAGGGTGTCGCCGCTCATGCCGCCGGCCGTGGGTGTAGCCGTCTGGGTCATGGCCGTCGTCACGGCCGCAGGAGGGTTCTGGGCAATTTTTCTCGTTTGATTGATCGGTCATTCATCCAGAGTCGAGATGTTGCTCCTGCTGTCGTGTTCTTTTTCACCTTTTCCTTTCTGTAGTTTACTTGTATTGCCCCCAGTGCACTAGCCGGAATAATAAAAGTATAAGCTAGTTTACACAGGTTGGGTGGCCACCAGTGACCACACCTTGCACAACGTGGTTGTCACATGCACCGCGTCTAATGGCCAGCGAACGTGCTGCTGGACACTCCATTCATCAGGTCTATATACAATTCCGTCTCCGCCCGGTGTCCTTGATAGGATCTGCAGTTGTGGAAGTTGTTCGGCCGATTGTTTCTATGGCTAACTGGCTGAAGCTGATTTACTGTAAGAGAAAAATCTCGTACCACAGCTGATCATAAGTTGATCACCACTACACCTTCAAGCGTTTAAAGGGCCTACTTTTTAGCTTTTCGGCGGTTTCTACTAAGCTAAAACTAATGAGGGTTTTACTTGTGTACTATTAAAAAAAGATGGTCCCTGCCTAAGCCACTAAAAAGTTTGAGCACACCCGAGTGCAATAACAGGATTTTTTTTTTGTTGTCCAAGCCATTTCATCGAACTTCCGTCGCGTTTTCAACGTTAAACAGCCCTGGCATGTGGGCCGTCCAGTAAAGATGTCCAAAATGTCCTCCTCCTTCCTGCTTCCCACGGCGCCGTCCGTCGTATTCGGTGCTCGCGCTCGCGGGGTGCGGCGCGCTTACGCGCTACCTCGAGGAGGCCCACCTCGCCGCGGTCCCTCATCTCCCGCGTCCTCGTCTGGAACCCCACCAGAGGAAGCCGAGGAATTGACGGCAGAGACCGATTCTGGTCGCGAGGGCGGTGGTGATGGCTGCTGCTAGGCACGTGGGGAGGTGCGTGGGCGGCAGAGGTGAAGGAACGGGCGGCGGCAAGCTTGGCCCGGCCGGCAATGGCGGCGGCGCCCGCGCGTCTGAGCGGGAGCGGGTGAGGAAGGGAAAGCCCTGCGCGTCTGCTTGTGGATGCGGGGCCCTTGCTCGCCAGCGCCGGTGAGGGCAACGCGGTCGTCACGACGATGCGGCCGCTTTGCCGGTCCACCACGTCCGCCGTCACGACAAGAGCTCGCCTCCTCGCATCACGCCTGCTGGCCACCGAGGACTAGCTGCGGCAGCTCCGCACGCGCCGCCGCGACGAATCCCGCGCCGCTTGGATGGAGGCCGAGCACCGCCTCCTGGCCCTCGCCGCCGCCGTTGGGGATGAGGCCGCCTCCCTGCGCGCTGGGGCCCTCGCTGCTGCCGACGGGGCGCGCGGCGCGCGCGTTGGTGTGCGGCTCCGGTCACCGGCGAGTGGAACGGCGTGTGGCGAGCATCACCTCCGCAGCCAGATCCGGCCATGGCTATCATGCCGCAACCGGCCATGGCTATCATGCCGTCTGGAGAGCTACAACGGAGAGCAGACCACGAGTCGCCGATTCAGGCCATTCGGCCATCGCGTGCTGCCTTCCGCCGTCCTTGGCGTCGCCTTTGTGCTTTCAGCCGAGCCCGAGCGGAAGAAATTTTATTCTATTATTTATTGTATTTGTTGTGTGATTAATTAGTAACTTGTTTGGTTTTCTAGGTGATTAATTTATGAAGCACATAATTAACTATAAACACAGAATTTCACTCGCACCTTTTTAGTATTCTTCCTTAATGTTATATTTCTTCTTTATATTATTTAATACTCTTTTTGTTCATTTATCTTCTTCGTCTAAGCAATTTTTTTCCCAAAAATCTTCTTTTTATTAGTTTAGGACCCGCGCTCGCCTTGTCCCCGAGCGGCTGCGATTCCTCGTACGTGCGGCGGATTCCTGCTATTCCTCGTACGTGCAGCGGATTCGATGCTGTAACCGTTCTCCCGTCGCATTAAATACCTCTCCGTCCCCTCCCGTTGCATTTCGTGCTTCATTCATGAATAGAAATCATTAAATCTTGCATGTATACAAAAAGCAACGTTAGTTTAAAATCTTACGCTATCTAAGTAGCGTTTTTCTCTATTTCGGCACCTCGCAGGGGTGTCCCTAGGCCCGTGCGGGCCGTGCGACTGAACAGGGCCCCCAAAAATCATGGGCCTCAAGATTTACTAAGTATCCTAATTATATACAGTAGTTTTGAGCTTTGTTTTAATTAGTAAATCAGCCACAGCTGTCTTCTTTAGCCCATAAACGTGGACTGCTAGAGTATAAGAAAGACTTAATGTATTGACGTTAATAACACTTAAGAGTGGCGTACTGGAGAAGATTGATTATGAATATATCATTGAAGATTTCATTTCAAAGAATGCTAAAAGAATATCGCGTTTCAAATGATGGTTATACAACATGTATAATCCTTGGTCTATACTGTTGTACTTAGCAATATAAGTAATATATTGATGTTTGCCATCATTTTCTTATTTTGGCACTAGATATTAAGCCTCCACTTATTGTTTCGAACTGGGCCTCATATTTTGCGGGGACGCGCCTGCACCTCGTCATACCTTAATTTAATTTCTTGCTCTGCCACGGATGCAGCGCAAAAGCAGTAGCACCCAGCGGCAGCGACGTCTTGGGTCTGTGGCACTAGAGGAACGACGAACTTTTTCACGGCGATTAGACCTGAGGGTAGTTTAGACTTTTTCCTATCGTAGTTTGACACTGTTAGAGACAAAAACAGACGTAATGGCTTGGGCGATGAAAAAAAGTTTTTATCATGACACTTGGGCGTGCTCGAACTTTTTAGTGGCCTGTAGGTAAATACCATCTTTTTTAATGGTACAAAGGTAAAACCTCAAAACAAATAGTCAAACTTCGAACCGGCTTTCGAAAAGTTGAAAAGCTGTCTTCTTAGGACTAAACTGAAAGTTAAAAAGCCCGTTGAGGAGAATTGTGCCGCAGGGTGGAGCCCGTAGTTGTTATGGTGCACGGTCTCAAACACGGCCTTAACTAATCTCGTCCCACCACAGTCTCAAACACGGCATCCCAAACACGGCCTTAATCAATCTCGTCCTGCCACGGTCTCAAACACGGCCTTAATCAATCTCGAGGTGCAATGTGTAAGTGTGTTCGTACGGGTGAATATACATGCATGAATATAAGTATCTGTGTTTGTACTGTATTAAAAAAAAGTCCTAGCTAGCTTGTTGGGCTAGACTCCCAGAACTGATTAAATTTGGCTAAATCCGCCCATCTCAATGAGGCCTGAAACAACGTTTTATATGAAGAAAAAAGTTCATTTCAATTCGACTTCCTACTTCACTCTAAAGTTCAAATAATCACACGGGTTCTTCCTTGGATAAAAAAGTGGAAACATATATCAAAACTATAATCCATTCATAACACCCTCGAGCCCTCAGTTAAATTTTGAACAAAGGTTAGCCAAATATTAGCTGAACAAGAAGTTTTCAACTGGTCAACACTCAACACAACTGAGCCTAGTCCGAGATTCACCTATTTTGCTTGGCTCCAAAATTTCTCTTATTTGAATCGTCCTAGAACCCTGTTGCTAGGTTAGCACAGTAGAGAAGCGAACAAACTCGATCCAATAACAAACGTGGAGGTGGGTTGAAGGCGCTAGGGTGGAGAAGGGGAGAAGACAGAAGAAATCCTCAATGCAACAATCTTTTTAAATTTGAGATTTGAGAATATTTGACTTCTCCAAATACGAGACGTACACTTATTCAGAACGGAGGGAATAGTATATATCAGCGCGGTCAGTACGGGTATGCCGTATTGGCTGCCTTCCACACGACACAAGTACGGGGGTTTGAATTTGAACGCTGATGTGTTTTACATACATGTACGTATGCTAGCGCCAAGACACATGTTGCACGTATGACGTGTGTGCACGAACGCGTGTGAGGCGTGGATCGTAGTCCGTGCATGTAACGCGTGTGTGCCTTCGTCTTTTGTCGCTTCCACACGTTCAGTTCAGCATGTTGCCACTAAACCGGAAAAAATCTTTGCCGCCTTGACTCGAAAAACAAAAACCACTGGACCCGCAATGGATTTCACGTTCCAGGATAGAGACCTTGTGTCTGGTTGGGCCGAAAGCCCAATAAACTTTAGCTTTAGTGGGCCCACGCGTCGTCCTCTGTCGGCGGAACGGTCAACAAGGCCCACGTGTAGCTGAGGGTACCGTGGCAGTCCTTGGTGGGCCAAACCCGTGTTGGAATCCTCCTTTATTCTTTTTTCTTTTCCGAAACTATCTTTTTAGATAATATAAAAGAAAAAAAGAAGACAAATTATTACAGGTTGAGTTAAAGGAAAAATAAAAAAATTAAAATATTATAGGTTGCTTGCCTTCAAAGGCAAGCAAGCGAAGGTAACGTGTTCCCGTACGCTTTCATTCACGACTCACGAGCAAGTCGTGGTGTCGGTGTGTGTACCATTTTTTCCCAAAAAAAAAAGAAAAAGAAAAAGAAGAGTCATGTGCATACCTTGAAACCCTCCAAGGAGACAATCTTGAACGGACACGCCTGCAACTGCAAGGCTGCAACCTACCGTCATAGCACGAACTCACGATTTAATTTCTCCAAGCATACATCACTCCTCTCTGCTAGCACTACTTGAACTTGAAGCAGCGATCGAGAGAGGCACGAAGGACCGCAGGATGGAACATCAGAGAGTAGCCGGCGTGGACGCCGCAGGCGGCGCCCTCGGCCGCGCGGGAGCCGTCCTCCTCACCGCCACCTGCGCCGCAGCCACATACAGGGCGGCGGCGGCAGGGGACGTTGCCTCCGTAGCGTTCGTGATCGTCAGCTACGGCGCTCTCCTGCTTCTGCTGCGCTTCCTTCGCGAGTACGAGCTGTTGGCGCCGCCGGAGGCGGCTGTCCGTAGGGAAGGGCTCAGGCGCAGGGTCTGGACGCTCTGCACGTTGCTCACCGCCATGTTCGCCTGGAAGGTTGCCGGCGTCATGCCGTGGCCCGTCGCGGTGGGCGTCTGGGCCGCTGCTGCGGTGACGTCTGCTGGTGGCTTCGTTCTCCTCTTTCGTCAGCAGCGTCGACGCCTCTGAGCACTGCACCTGCACCTGCACCTGCACCTGCACCTGTACCTGAGTGATCGGCTGATGATCGCCTCTCGCTTGCTTGTTGATGTGCTTTGCATACATGATCGGGTCTCTGTTTGGTAAAGATTTGAGGTAAGTACGGACAATATAATATATGCAGTAATCATTTGAGCGCAAACATATATGCACTAATTTAATTTTCTTGACCAAAATAACATTGGATCTTTCTGTTTTTTCCCCCAAAAAAAAAAGAAATATCAATGGGCGTCAATCGTGTTTCAGTCGCTGATCCATGATGTTGCAGGGTATTTTGTGCGGCGCGCCATCGATGGATGTGTTCATGTGTGACTTCTAAGCTCCAAGCGTCTCCAATAATTACATGGGATGCTGCTATATACATGCTGTGCCTGGTTGCTAGCTGTATGTATTGTCTCAAACTTTTTTGATGGTGTGCTAACTCTACAAATATTCAGTTCGATCAAGCGCCTGATCGACGAGTTTTAATTTACTTTTGGCAGGTTACGACCATGTACGATGTTGTGCATATATATAGTGATTATTGAAGGTTTTCACGTGTGCTGATGGTGAAGAAGGAAATGCATGGATTGCCAGCTAGGTCAGACAGTCCGGATACAGATGTACAAATATATATGCATGGCGTATATAGATATAGTGCTTTCCATTATGTAAAATGAGCTTTCGATGTACTCTGTTCCGATGAATATTATGATATGGCCCTACCACAACCTGTACGTTCCACGGGTTTGCTTATCAGTAACGCTCCAATTGTGTGTTTTTTTTTCGCTTAATTGTATCGCTCCTTGAATTTCGATGTTCATAACTATTGGAACATAAAACGCCACAACTAATAGGTCGTGATTGAAAAATTGGATTTCTTTTCAGCGGTTTTTGCGATTTAATTTCAACTTGCACGAGGTACTTATTTCCGACGCATGAAAGTACTGGGCCGATTATTCCTTCACTAAGACTATATAGCCCACAAGCATGTAGGAGTGTAGCATGGCCCAATGAGCGTGAGGCCTTGATTAACATTAGGTCTCTGCATTGCAAGGGATGTAGCCTCTTATCGTTTGTTAGAGGAAGACATGAGGTGAATGCTTATACATCTTTAGGCGTTAGAATCCTTATATGGATGTTCAAAAAAATAGTGGAATTCACTACTACACAAAATCTTTTGCGCAGCGTTTTCAAAATGGCCTTAGAGGCGGGCGGTCCGGTTGCCCGCCTCAGTTATTCGAGGCAGGCAGCCGGGCCAACAACCGCCAAGGCGGGCATTGTAAAATAACCGCCTCGGTTAACCGAGGCGGGATTGTAACATAACTGCCTCGGTAAATCATTAACCGAGGAGGGCATTGTAACATAACTGTCGGTGTTCGGTCCCGTGGGGGTCCTAAACCGACGAGTGAGTGATGCGTGTCCCTATCCTAGATGGTGATGCAAGGAGAACACACGGGGGTTTATCCTGGTTCGGGCAAGAGAAGGCCCTACGTTCAGCGGGGGGGGGGGGGGGGGGGAGAGTTTTGTATTTCCTCGCACCGGGGTGCTTGTGTAGGGGTTACAAGCTTGCGAGAGAGGGCGGTGAGCTCAAGTCTCAAAGAGAGAAAAAAGAGTACAAAGATGATCGCTTGAGATGTTGATCTCTGTGATGGGAGTCTTGGATTGCTCGGTACTGGGCTTTGGACTTGAGTCTTGCCTGTTGTTCCCTGTCCCCTTGTAGGGTCCTGGCCTGCCCTTTTTATAGAGTCGGAGGGGGCCAGGGCACCGGGGAGCCCTAAGGCGATGTTTTGTCGATCCCTGTTGAGGTGACTGTAGCGACGTGCCCTGGGAATGGCCGGCCATCCCTGGACACCAGTGGCGGAGCTAGGAATTCACGGCTGGGTATTCCGCGTACATAAAATGTTCGACACAAATGTGCATTGGTAACAAAGAAAGTACAAGGTCTGAGCATAGTGGCATAGTGCCATTGTCTCTATTAATTAAGAAAAAAAATTACAAAACAACAAAGGCTCAAAGCTACTACCATGTAACTCTACGATACCCCTTTTGAAATTCATTAATGATATCATCATCTTTGACTTGACTAAAGAATTCTCTCTCAATAAATGTGACCAAGCAATTATTCAAATATTCATCACCCATTCTATTTCTTTGCTTATTCTTCACATAATTCATTGTGGAAAACACTCTTTCAACACTAGCAGTGGCTATGGGAAGAATCAGCACCAACTTAAGAAGCTTGTAGACAACATAATATTGCTCAGCTCTGGTTGTGCTAACAAGTGTGACTGAAAGCTCACATAGGTTCTTCAAATTTTTAAACCTTTCATCTATACGCACATGAGAAATGTACATATTGAGCTGATATGGAAGTTTAGTCAATTCATCAGTTGTGAAATCCTTAGGATAAAACTTTGTAGCAAGCCTAACCAACTTCTCTTGATCATAAGCAGCAAATAAATTAAGTGGACTGAAAGCTCTGCACGCTGCTCACCTTGATGTTCGCGTGGAAGATTGCCAGCGTGATGACGTGGCCAGTCGCGGTGGGCGTCTGGGCCGCGGCTGCGGTGACGTCTGCTGGTGGCTTCGTTCTCCTCTTTCGTCAGCAGCGTCGACGCCTCTGAGCACTGCACCTGCACCTGCACCTGCACCTGAGTGATCGGCTGATGATCGCCTCTCGCTTGCTTGTTGATGTGCTTTGCATACATGATCGGGTCTCTGTTTGGTAAAGATTTGAGGTAAGTACGGACAATATAATATATGCAGTAATCATTTGAGCGCAAACATATATGCACTAATTTAATTTTCTTGACGAAATAACAGATCTTTCTTTTTTCCCAAAAAAAAAAGAAATATCAATGGGCGTCAATCGTGTTTCAGTCGCTGATCGATGATGTTGCAGGGTATTTGGTGTGGCGCGCCATCGATGGATGTGTTCATGTGTGACTTCTAAGCTCCAAGCGTCTCCAATAGTTACATGGGATGCTGCTATATACATGCTGCCTGGTTGCTAGCTGTATGTATTCTCTCAAACTTTTTTTGATGGTGTGCTAACTCTACAAATATTCGGTTCGATCAAGCGCCTGATCGACGAGTTTTAATTTACTTTTGGCAGGTTACGACCATGCACGATGTTGTGCATATATATAGTGATTATTGAAGGTTTTCACGTGTGCTGATGGTGAAGAAGGAAATGCATGGATTGCTAGCTAGGTCAGACAGTCCGGATACAGATGTACAAATATATATGGCGTATATAGGTATAGTATTTTCCATTATGTAAAAAGAGCTTTCGATGTACTCTGTTCCGATGAATATTATGATATGGCCCTACCACAACCTGTACGTTCCACGGGTTTGCTTATCAGTAACGCTCCGATTGTATTTTTTTTTCGCTTGATTGTATCGCTCCTTGAATTTTGATGTTCATAACTCTTGGAACATAAAACGCCACAACTAGTAGGTCGTGATTCAAAAATTGAATTTCTTTTCAGCGGTTTTTGCGATCTAATTTCAACTTGCACGAGGTACTTATTTCCGACGCATGCAGTAGTGCTGGGCCAATTATTCCTTCACTAAGACTATATAGCCCACAAGCGTGTAGGAGTGTAGCACGGCCCAATGAGCGTGAGGCCTTGATTAACATTAGGTCATTGCAAGGGATGTATCCTCTTATTGTTTGTTAGAGGAAGACATGAGGTGAATGCTTATACATCTTTGGGCGTTAGAATCCTTATATGGATGTTCAAAAAAATTTTAGTCGAATCCACTACTACACAAAATCTTTTGCGCAGCGTTTTCAAAATGGCCTCAGACGCGGGCGGCCCAGCTACCCGCCTCGGTTATTCGAGGCAGGCAGCCGGGCCAGCAACCGCCTCGGTTAATACATTAACCGAGGCGGGCATTGTAAAATAACCACCTCGGTTAATGATTTACCGAGGCGGCCTCGGAGGCGGGCAGCCCAGTTGCCCGCCTCGGTTATTCGAGGCAGGCAGCCGGGTTAGCAACCGCCTCGGTTAATACATTAATCGAGGCGGACATTATAAAATAACCGTTATTAACTGAGGCGGGCATTGTAACATAATCGCCTCGGTAAATCATTAACCGAGGAGACCCCCCTGTCACCTTATCTTTTCATCCTGGCGATTGATGTACTCAACAACATCTTCGACATTGCCACACAAGAAGGATTCTTGTCAAAACCAAAGGGGACACAGGCACGTCCCCGGATTTCCATGTATGCTGACGATGCGGTGATCTTACTAACCCAAGAAAAGAGGACATTTCATGCATCATGGAGATCATGAGCGCCTTCGATGAAGCTACAGGGCTGAAGATCAATATGTAGAAGAGCACCGTGGCAATGATTAGATGTGCTGCCATCGATATGGATGAAGTGCTGCAAGATTTCCCTGGACCGACAGTGAACTTTCCTATGCAATACTTGGGGCTCCCACTCACCCTCGGAAGGCTCAGGATGGTTCACCTGCAATACATCCAAGACCGAGCCAAAGCAAAAGTGGCGGGATGGCAAGGGCGACTGCTGAATGTTGCTGGACGCAGAGAGCTAGTCCGCTCAGTCCTAAGCTCCCTCCCAGTGTACTTACTGATGGGGGTGAAGGCACCCAAAATTTTTCTGAAGGAACTCGACAAGCTGAGGAAAAGATTCCTTTGGGCAGGTGACAAAGAATTGTCTGGGGGAAAATGCAAGGTTGCTTGGGTTAAGGTATGTATGCCAACAATCAATGGTGGTGCAGGCATCATAGAGCTGGAAAAATTTAGTAGAGTGTTAAGGCTGCGGTGGCTTTGGTACTCTTGGTACGAGAGAGGCAGACCATGGAAAGGTATGGAGCTTCCAGTGGACAAGGTTGTATAGCGCTTTTCAACGCTGCAACTAGTGTGGTAAGAGGAAATGGTGAGAGTGCCTCTTTCTGGACCTCCCGCTGGATGCAAGGAGAGGTGCCGGCAACACTGTTCCCAGCCTTGTTCAAACATAGCAAAAGAAAGAATAGAACGGTTAAGGAAGCCCTTACATACAACAAGTGGGTCAGGGATGTGGATCATAGCATGACTGAGAACATAATAGCAGAATTTGTGGCCTTATGGGTAAGGTTACAAGGCATAGTGTTGCTGCCCTTACAGGAGGACAAAATAACTTGGCTCCATACTCCGGATGGTAAATATACAGCAAGGTCTGCATATCAGTTGCAATTCATTGGAAGGACTACATCCATGACAGCTGAAAACACATGGAGAACTAAGGCACCACCGAAATGCCGTTTCTTCTCTTGGTTGATGCTCCAGAACAGAGTTTGGATGGCTGAGCGCCTACAAATTAGGGGATGGCCAAATGAATATTTCTGCCCGCTGTGCATAAGGAATCTCGAGACGATCTACCATCTATTCTAGGAGTGCTGCTTCTCCAAACTTATTTGGGACAAGGTGGGCTCATGGATCACAGCAGCAGCTTTGAAGCGGGCAAACTGGGGCCAGACGGACGACTTCAGTCAGTGGTTCATTGACATGGGCAATAGTGGGCAGGGAGCCAGGAGAGATGGTGTTCGATCATTGACCATGCTAACCATCTGGGAAATCTGGAAAGAAAGGAACAATCGCGTTTTCAACAAAACCTGCAGGACACCTGAACAACTCTATAGCGCAATTCAAGATGAGGCAAAAATGTGGATACATGCAGGGAACAGAGGCCTAGAGATGGTACTTCCATTGACGGCACAGCAACAGGGCCATATGCCAGTCGAGAATATAGTTTAGATGATTGCTTTCTTAAGGATTGGCTGTTACAATCTCTGTGTAAACTGACATATGAACTGTAAGGGTGGCGTGGCATCACTGATTGGTGAAGCCATGCAAAATAGGGGTGTCTCTTGCCCCACAACACTTGTAATTAGTTTGCTCTCCTCTTATCAATCCCCCTGTTCGGCTGAGCTTATCAGCACGGTTTATCAGCCGTGGTACAGTATTTTTCTCTCACAGCAAATCAGTCACAGCCGGCTTATAAGCCAAAAAATAGCCTGCCGAACAGGGCCAATGAAAGCCGGTAACGGATCTTTCGAAAAAAAAATCAAATGGAGAATATATATATTTAATATGTAGCATATTAAACATCATCGTATAAAATATGTTCCTATGCTTACACAAGTACTGGATTTAAAAACGAAACTAATAATATATTTACATGTCAATTGGAACTATACGGTCGACGAGATCAAACAATTTGTACAAAACGATCTCCTATCCTTCAAGTGGTTACATCGATAATCTTCTGTCGAAGAAGGAAGAAGGAACAGTGTGTAAAACCCGCCGGCGACGGTAGAAGCTCCCATGAAACAGACGCCAGCCCCGACGACGGACCACGGCACGAGCACGGCGACCCTCCACGAGAACATCCCCGTGAACAACGTCGTCGTGAGCCAGATGCCGATCTTGGCGTGGTCCCTGGCCAGCGAGCCGGGCCGAGCGCTCTCGAAGAGGCGCAGGAAGCAGAACAGGAGGACGAGGCTGACGTACGACGCGATGACGAAGGCCATAGCGGCAGCGTCTCCCCATGACCTGTGTATTGCAATGATCGAGTTGGCGGCGAGCAGAAGGAACCTTAGCGCCGTGGCGGCCAGTGGCGCCATGACACGCTGGTGGCAGCTGGCCTGTCACCCGTGCGAAGGGACGAACTGCTTTGCTATGGACTTGTATAGATTCCAAGTTTGGAATCCAAACTTTGCACAGTAAATGTCCCGTCATACTGTAGTAATTTTATTTTTATTTGGTAATAATTGTCCAAATATTGATTAATTAGGCTTAAAATATTCGTCTCGCAAAGTACAACAAAACTGTACAATTAGTTTTTTATTTCATCTACATTTAGTACTCTATATATGTGCCGATATTTTGATGTGATGGGAAATCTTCTTTTTGCATAGTAGAATTTGGGAGTGAATTTGGTATCTAAACTGTCGGGTATGCATGGAGCGAGTATGCACGGAGCGAGTAGGCTGCGTCGTGCATGCTTTATGTAGGAAGAGGAAGTAGCTATAGGGGACAAGTGGGAACGGCGTACTACGTGAGAATGGCATCCGAAGATCGAGTCAATTTCTTCGGAACGACGACTGAACCAAAAAAAGGCGTTGGCTTGTAGCCTTGCACTGGACGGCATACAATGCAAATGCGTGGCTCTTTACCAATCATTTGGCACGTTAGTTCCAAATTATAAGTTACGTTGATCTTTTTTTCCTAAGTCACACGTTCTGGCTTTGATCTAGTTTTTAGATAAAAAAATATATTAGTAGTATCGGTGAATTCAAATACGTGCCCCATCAAGACATGTTTTGTGGAATAGTTAATAAAATCAATTTAACATCGTACGTGTTAATATTATTCTTTATAAAAACTTATAGTTAAATTAAACTATATATAGAAGTTTGACTTATATAGGATAAAGGTAAATAAATTAGCTTATAGTTTATAATGGAGCAGTAGATGGAGTAGTTCTACTGAAACGCGAGCTTTCATGTATTCACTAATGAAATGGCGTACTCTTTTGGTTTGCTTTAGTTATTCCTTCTTCAAACAAAAATAGTACTAATAATGCACAAAGCCGGGGGTGGTGGAGTGCTAATATTTTTATATATAACTAGCAAATATGCCCGTGCGTTGTAACGGGAGATGCAATTTGCTGTGTAATTTCTCTAGATGATTTGTAGGTTGAAAATTTATTCAACAAACGTGTGACGCTCTAACTCTTATATATGATCGAGCATCGGATTTTGAATAGTATTTGAGATTGCATCGTATATTTAAATTTTTCTTTGCATCGAACTCTATGCCTTGCCTGTGTTTAGCCTTTCGGTTCTTTTTTTTGTTGCATGTTTCATTTTCTTGTTTCTATTTTGTTGTGTTCAGTCTAAGTTCTTGTCCGTTTCGATTTCTAAGAAACTTATTCAATAAAAGCTTCATCATATGTATGATTCGTCTTGAATCAGACTCCATACTATTGCTAGATGCGCACTGTTCCAACTCGTATGTACATTAGAGACTTAGATATTTATCTAATAATTACATTAGGTGTTTTCATTCATTTTTGATTCATACTCCACAGTTTGTATCATCCATTTCAATTCATTTTGGAATCAGACTTCACACCTTGTATGGCACTGTGCTCTAACTCATATAGAAAATATTTCTCTATTTTATATAGGGAAGGATCAATGGTTCAAACATCCATGACGGTTGAATTTAGTCCTTTTATTTTTGATATTTATAGGAAAAACAAGAAAACAATCGCTTAGATGAACGGGTAACGTGTGAACACCCCATAAAATACTCTTACGGATGCTCGGACGACACACGCTTGCAAGAATGAAAAAAAAGAGAACAACGGGTAATGTGTGAACGCCCCGTAAAATACTCTCACGGATGCTCGGACGGCACACGCTTGTAAGAATGAAAAAAAAAGAGAACACGTTAGGACAAAAGAGAAAAAAATAAGGTGGATAAAAAAGATGACATAACCATAATATGTTTTTTTCCTTTTATATTTTCCTGATTATATTGTTCGGCCTTTTACCATAAAAAAAACACCGGGCTCTGGTTTATTAAGGAAGTTCCCAATATTTTCTGAGGAAAAGAAAGTTCTCAGCATTAAAAAAACGGTCCCTATAATCTACCGCATATATCCCATCAAAGGAAAATAAATGCACAACATTGTCATCGGATCTGAGGAACCTATTTAGTTTAGGATTTTTACTCCATATCCATTTAGACACGAGCTATTTTAACTCGTACGTAAATAAAGAAAGCGGTACAAAATAAGGAATATAACGCTTATCATTTTTTATTCATTATTAAGAGTTCTATTTAGAGTACTCAGGATCTGAGGAATCTATTTAGGTTAGCATTTCTATTCTATATTGGTCTACACGCGAGCTATTCTAATTCGTATGAGCACGAGTTATATATATAAGTTCGGACAAAAGAAATTCTCTATTGTTCGGTAGTTAGAGGAAAACGGAAAAAAAAATGGATGGACGAAAAAAGCCTGAAATTTTTTTTATTATTAGGTATAAAAAAATTTCTGGTTTTTTTCGTCTATCTTTTTTTTTTTTTGTACCATGCAGTGATGGGACTAGTGTGAATCTTGAGACAACTGTGACCGTCTAGATAAGTTAAGCGGGCGCTTATGCTTGTGGTTTTTTCGCGGCGTGATGGGACAGCGTCGATACATCGGTGACAAGGGCAAGGCACGGAGGAAGAGGACTGTACATCGGTGGATAGGAAAATCGTTCGGGGGACACCGGACACGGTGGTGATGACGCATCAGCCTCCACCACCAGGTGTTGAAAAGGGGGGCTTGTGGACTGTAAGCACAAGCCGCCGCTGCACTAGCTATATATACAATCTCAGCTGGTGCCACATGAACCCATAGACGGCATATGGACAGGCGAGGGTCCTCGGGTCTAACCAGCCTGGGCCTCGGCGTCCTGGCACTCAACTCTGGGCTCGCCATCTACAGCTCCTGGGGCGACGCGAGCTCCGTGGGATTCGTGCTGCTCGTGGACGCCGCGCTCCTGCTGCTCTTCCTCTGCCTCCGTGACTTCGGGCAACAGGGCGGCGGCAGAGGCAGGGATACCAGGAACAAGGCCGCGGTGTGGGCGCTCACGACGCTGCTCACGGCCATGTTCGCATCCAGGGCTGCGCCGATCATGCCGCCGCTCGTCAGCGCCCTTGTCTGGTCGATGGCCGGGCCATACTCCGCGGATGTCCCTCGACTCGCCCAGGCGGGGCTCACCGTCCTTACTGTGACCGGCGCCACGGCCGTTTACAGGATGGCGCAGGACGCCGGCTCCGTGGCCTTCGCGATCGGTGGCTATGTCGCTCTTCTGTTGCTATTCCGTGCGCTTAGCGCCTACGAGCGCGCGCATGCGCATCCAGGGGCGGAGCGCAGGAGGAAAGGGCTCAGGCGCAAGATCTGGTGTCTCTGCACGCTGCTCACCGCCATGTTCGCGTGGAAGGTCGCCAGCGTCATGCCGTGGCCCCTCACGGTGGCCGTCTGGGCTGTGGCTGCTGATGCAGCGGTCGCTGGATTCTTTGCGTTCTGTCTCCATCATGGTGCCTGAGTACGGCTACCAACTACCATGCCGCATGATTGCTCGTGAAAGTCAACGTAAAGTAGTTATATTGTTGTTTTGGCATATGAACGACATGTGGTCGATCGATCATTGCTTAGACTACCCGCACTCATCATCCTCTATTTCCATCCTCTATATATCCTGGTCATCAGGATTCTCTTCTCTATACACGTTTTTTCCGCACTCATCATTATCTATATCCCATATTCTATACCAACTACCAAAAGCGGTCCCCGCTTGTCATGCTCTATAAATTTTATCTAAATATATCCATGTGAGATCTTGTTTAGAAGGATTTAGTGAAACAAATTTTTTGGTGTAATCAGAATTTAATTTAGTTTTTTGGTTTGTGAGTTATAATATTTTTTTAGTTACTTAAAATAGTGAGACCCGCCGCTGCATGCTTTTACCTCTCTCCTCTCTCTTTCCCGCGCATGCTTTCTGCCTTTTTCTGACGAACGCAAGGACGAACGACATCTCCCTCGCTAGCGCTATATCTGGCGTGTGGACGAGTGTTGCACCATTTACCGTCCCCCGGTGCAGGGCGTTTTTGTGGTAACCGGTACTGCAGGCTGGATACCAGAGGAGGATGGCGTGTAGTGCGGAAGGTCTTAGGTTCTGAGAAATACCATTTTCCATCCTGTTTGTGGGATTAATAAGAAACACAACGAATTTAAAATATTTGTTGGAGCGAATAGTTATTTTTGGTGACGGAAGGAAACAATATTGGGGCCCGATTGTTTCGATCTGCAGGCTAACATAACACGTCGTATTATCACTGTGGCACATGCTTTTGGTGGTGTCCAGATTACTTTTAGAAGATGGTTATACGATGAACTAAGATTGGCTTGGGAGACTATCTCGAGAGATGCATCTAAATTTCATCTTAGTTTTGTTGATGATTCTGTTGTATGGTTATTAGGGGAAAAAAGAAAAATTCACTGTATCTACAATATTGTCTCTAAATTTTTTCACACGTAATGAAATGTTACTATACGACATAACTACACTAATAGACACATGTTATATATGCGTCTATAAAAGCGTATCAATGTGTTTAGACATGCATCTAACGTGTCTATGAAACATCCATTCATCTCATAGATACGCTTACGAAAATTATCTCTACGGAGCCTGACACGGTCCATACGAATACGTTTTCGTAAAGCATGCCTACATCCCTATAGAGATGAAATAAAGCGTGTCTATGGTCTAAAAAAACGTAGCTACAGGGGGGGTTTCTAGTAGTGGCATATTAAACATCATCGTATAAAAATATGTTCCTATGCTTACACAAGTACTGGATTTAAAAACGAAACTAATAATATATTTACATGTCAATTGGAACTATACGGTCGACGAGATCAAACAATTTGTACAAAACGATCTCCTATCCTTCAAGTGGTTACATCGATAATCTTCTGTCGAAGAAGGAAGAAGGAACAGTGTGTAAAACCCGCCGGCGACGGTAGAAGCTCCCATGAAACAGACGCCAGCCCCGACGACGGACCACGGCACGAGCACGGCGACCCTCCACGAGAACATCCCCGTGAACAACGTCGTCGTGAGCCAGACGCCGATCTTGGCGTGGTCCCTGGCCGGCGAGCCGGGCCGAGCGCTCTCGAAGAGGTGCAGGAAGCAGAACAGTAGGACGAGGCTGGCGTACGACGCGATGACGAAGGCCATAGCGGCAGCGTCTCCCCATGACCTGTGTATTGCAATGATCGAGTTGGCGGTGAGCAGAAGGAACCCTAGCGCTGTGGCGGCCAGTGGCGCCATGACACGCTGCTGGCAGCTGGCCTGTCACCCGTGCGAAGGGACGAACTGCTTTGCTATACGTTCCTTTGGCAAGAAATTAAACTAAAATCTGTCGAGTATGCATGGAGCGAGTAGGCTGCGTCTTGCATGCTTTATGTAGGAAGAGGAAGTAGCTATAGGGGACAAGTGGGAACGGCGTACTAATTGAGAATGTCATCCGAAGATCGAGTCAATTTCTTCGGAACGACGACTGAACCAGAAAAACGCGTTGGCTTGTAGCCTTGCACTGGACGGCATACAATGCAAATGCGTGGCTCTTTACCAATCATTTGGCACGTTAGTTCCAGATTATGAGTTACGTTGATCTTTTTTTTTTCCTAAGTCACACGTTGTGGCTTTGATCAAGTTTTTAGATAAAAAAAATATTAGTAATATCGGTGAATTCAAATACGTGCCCCATCAAGACATGTTTTGTGGAATAGTTAATAAAATCAATTTAGCATCGTACGTGTTAATATTATTCTTTATAAAAACTTATAGTTAAATTAAACTGTATATAGCAGTTTGACTTAAATAGGATAAAGGTAAATAGATTAGCTTATAGTTTATAACGGAGCAGTAGATGGAGTAGTTCTACTGAAACGCGAGCTTTCATGTATTCACTAATAAAATGGCGTACTCTTTTGGTTTGCTTTAGTTATTCCTTCTTCAAACAAAAATAGTACTAGTAATGCACAGAGCCGGGGGTGGTGGAGTGCTAATATTTTTATATATAATTAATTAAACGTAAGATACTTTTTTATATATACTTTTCTAGACGTGAGGGAGTATAGCGGACGGTAAGATGTTTATTAGAATATGTTTTTTTTAGGAAAGTTTATTAGAATATGTGCATACCGGAGACAGTAATGTGCGTACGCTTTGGGCCGACCGGGAGTGCCCTGTTTGTTTTTGGCTAGCGTGTACTTGTGTTGATGTAAACTTTCAAGGATATTATTTACTTGACTAATTGCGGCTTCAACTATGATGTATTGTCCACGACAACTCGACATATCGGGTGATGACGACTCGATGCACGGTCGTCATCCAGGTCGTTGTCAACGTATCTAGAACCATACTAGAAACAACGGCGATGCCGCGCGGCCTCATGGGATTGCAGGAGGTTAGATTAATTGTTGATTAATCTTTTAGCGGGTAGAGTGTCTAGCATTTTGAGCCAGTTTGGTTATGCGTTTATGTTGCTACAGACCCATTTTTTAAGCAATGATGTATAATTTGGAGATTTGTCTAGCGTAGATTTTAGCGATTTTTTATAGGCGTAATTTAATAGGCGGTAGGTGTCATGGAGTATTTTTTTATGACAAAGAAGAGGTGAAAAATATTTAGATTATTGGTTTTAGTTTATTTATGAATTTTTTGGAAATTTTCTGCAAAGAAAATGGTCTACTTTGAGAAAACGCGAATGGTAGTTTTTTTTACGGTAAAGAAGTGAATTTTTTTTTCTACAAAGAAAAATGGGCTACTTTGACAAAAGGCGAACGATAAGATTTTTTGTGACGGTAAAGAAGAGGCTTAAAAAATTGAGGTATGTTTTAGATTGCTTCTAGTTTGTTTATGAATTTTTTGGAAATTTTCTACCAAGGAGAAGGGTCTAATTTGATTTTCTGGGTACGTTTCTCGTGCGCACGTAGCAAAAATGCGTGAACAGTAATGAACAGTGCATAAATAGTGACATTCTGGGTACGTTTCTCGTGTGTGCGTAGCGAAGATGCGTGAACGCAAAAACGATTTTTCGCGTGATTCGAGCCTGGGATTGACAGGCGACGTGGCCATCGTCTCCTGCGCGAGCTTGGCTCGCGTTTAGAAGTGTAGAGATATGGTACTACTTTCTCTTCTTCGCGATCAATAATCTCTATCTCTAATCTCTACGTAATATTAAAAAGCAGACGTTTAACCTACATTTTTATATTCATAAAATATACTCTCATGTCTTTCGTCCGTCGCCAATGTCTTTGTTTCATCTGTTTAAACTTTTTCGGCTTTTTTCTGTTTTTTCTGTGGTTATTATTCTGCTTATTTCGTTCCTTTTTTCCATGGTCGTTCCACGTGTTTTTCTGTTCCTTTTTTCCATGTATTTTTCTTTTCTTCCGTGTGTTTTTCCATTCCTTTTTCTTATGTTCCACCACGTGTTTCTTCTCGTTTGGTATTTTTTTTCTATTCTATATGTTTATTCAACATTCCTTTTTTTCCATTTTAGTTATTACTAATGTAAAAAATAGGATACTTCACTTTTTGACAGAAAGGATTGCAGAGATCATTCTATTTAAGTGTTACCTAGTGGTTCAAGTTACCCTGTCTACACTAGTACAGCGGAGCACACTACTGGCGGCTCCAGAGGGGTTAACAATTAACAAAACAAACTGCTAAGCAATAAATCAAGCAGTATTTCACCTATAGATGTGCCATTTATTTCCACCGATGATTATAGCGTGAAGAATGGGAGAGTTGTTAGTCGCCTTGTACAGGGCAAGTGGAAGAGAAGCACCAGCGAATTAGAGGGCACAGATGTTCAAAATTTGTGTCTGGTCTCCACTTCCGAATATAGAAGAAAAGTGTTGTGATACGTTTCAAGCATATTAAAATATTGAGTGTTTCAGTGGTCCTTGGCTCTCTCTCCCATATCCGTACGAAGTCTCACATGCATATATGAGTTAGAGTAGTGCTTGTCCAGGCACGAGTTCGATTTCGAGATGAATGCATGACGCGAGTCCTGCTATAGGTCTTCCACGTTGTCGTACAATAAGCTGTAGGTCCCATTACAGCACGCAGATATGTTTGCTATATCTTTTCCTACAATTAAAAAGAATAAAACTAAGATTACCGTTTCGTGCGACATTCGATCGGGCCGCCTTTTCTGCCAACGATGTGCGATACCGTGACTTCGAACCACGCAACAATCTGCGCCGCCAGGTGGGGCCACGTTGATCCCCGATCGCCTTGATCCAGTGATCGGCCAATAGGAAAGATTGCCGCGATCCGTGGCTCCCTTCCTCATGCAATCGGTGGCTGCCTCGGTCCGCGACCTCGATCGCGGGCAGGATGAAGCTGGGTGGGCTGTCGTCGCTAGCGGCGGCAGGGCGTCGTGTCCCCTTGAAGCCAGCGCTTCGCTCTCCATCGTGCGCGACTCTCCTTTCTCCGTGATCGGCCAGCTCCACTCTGCCGCTCCGCGCACCGTGCGACATCCTCCACCAACCGCGTCTCCGCGATCTCCCTCGCCGAGCCAAGACATGGTGATCGTGGAGAACGTACCACCAGGTGTGCCAATCCCTTCTCTTCTCTTCCCTCGGCTAATCCGGCGATGAGACGGACCGGATAGGGTGGAGGCGCTTGCCCTCGGTGGATCCGTCAAGGAGGCATTCCTAACCCAGGTGGAGGCCCTTGGTAAGGCCGAGGGTTCAGGCGAGGAGGCGCCATGGGCGGGGGTAGGTGAGGGTGAGCACCTTCTTCGCTGCTCCCCTGAATCCGCACACGCCAACACGTCTCTCACGGTGTGGCAGTGGTGAGCTCGGCGACGGTACAACAACAGTAGTGGATGTCACTTAGTTGTATTCGGTGTGGACTCGTCCTCCTCTGCGGTTGAAGTGTTGGTCATCGTCACCAGATCTCGGTAATCATTCCCTTTATTTGCAGTGTTTGCTACTGCATCCTGCAATTTTCCTGGCAAATCATCATCTCTTGCTTGGGGCAGGAGGTGTGATATCACAGTTCACAGGTGGGCAGAGGCAGCTGGGTAGATGAGGCAGACCTTAAGGGCAGGTTGCTGCTGTCGAGAGAGGATGATGTGCTTGTTCCTTGATTGTACGAGCTAGCCAGCTAGGCATGTTGGACTGTACCTGAATCTGTATTTGCTCGACTGGAGCTGATTAAGGATATGTTTTATGCACTAGCCTGCTCAACTCACGGTCTGTAGGTAAGCCGTTCGACTAAAGGCCCTTAAAACTCATCCTAAGAAGTTCTGTTGTGGTTGTTGTGTTGCTGCTCGTGATGAGATGAATCAGTGCTCCAGTGTCCAAAATATCTCATCTGGGCCAGCATTTATATGAAAGAACCGTTAACATGATGCTCTGTATCTGCTCCTTTCCTTTTGAACCTGTCATCATTTTATTAGTTTGTTTTATGTTGTAGAAAAAATCTTATATGGGCTGTGCATTCTCTTCTATTAATGCAGCATTTTGGGCATTCCAAATGAAGAAACTTGGTCAGGCATTGCTTCGTTACTTGATGACAAGCCAAATTTCCCAAAGTGGCCACCAGTGGTAAGTAATAAACAAGTTCTTTTTATTATTGCAAATAGTGAGATGGGGTTTTGAGTTGTGTGTGTGTGGATGAAAAATTTCACCGTGTACTGCTCCGGGACTCATGCTGTAGGATCTAAACAACTGCAAACAATTGTACTGTAACCAATTTGTTTTTTCTGATTTATCAACTGAATGCCTGCTGCAACTTTAACTTAACTTTAAGATAGGGTGTTATATTAACATACATGGTATGGCGTGCAAGAGAGGATTTTTCATGTTTATAGATGAGTTCTGGTGCAGGGAATCATTTGTTATACATCCATGGCCTACATCACTGGAGGACTAGGAGAAACCCTTCCAGTTTTCAGCAAGTTGTGTTCATTGAATTTTGCTGTTACATTTCCCAGAGTTTGTAATAAACCTTTCATTGGATGCCTTTTAGGGCCTCAAATGAATTTTTGGTTGCCTAGAGAGTTGTAGGATTTTTCATAAGCCTTCTAGATTGGCAAAATAGATCTTTAGAGGAGCTCTAGAACTCCTGATATGAATTTGTTTTTTTAGATGTGGAAATCTGGTCAGGTGATTTCAGCTTAGTTGAGAGGGTGTTTACCCCCATTGGTTTTAGCTGAAAAGAATGGCTTCAAATAAGAAATCAGTAGTTTACAAATTTATGGGTTTGGAGGCCATAGTATACTCACAATTTTTAAAAAATTTGCAATGAAGGTTTGGCGCAATTACAGAAAAATAATAAGTTTTGTCTTAACTTCGGGCAGCATTTCTGACAATTGAGTTGCTGTTGTTTGTTTTCTTCTAGTAATTCAGTTAGACATTAGCGTGGAAAACGGATCTGATGGACGTATGTGCATGTACTTTTTGGTTATATGATGTGACGTACGTACTCTCATGAAAGTATTATTATACTCTAAAGAAATATTCTGAGTTTCTTAGTATGGGAGTATGTGTACATACAGCCGTATACCAGAATATATACATTTTTGAATGGGATCTAAGATATTTGCAAGAGTATCGATACATACTTCTTAATTAGGCAGTATATGTACATATACACAATCTTTAGAAATGAGTACGTTTATATACCAGAATTGATACTTTAATCTAAAAAAAGAATGAATTGATACTACTGTAATCTAAAAAAGAATGAATTGATACTAGCCGAGTAACGATTAGAATAGAGTATTTATACACATACTTTTTAAAATAGAGTATTTATATATACTTGTTGGAATGGAGTATCTATACATACCTTTTAGAATAGAGTATTTATACATATTTTTTGGAATGGAGTATGCATACATACGCAGTATTGAAGTATAAGTGCATACTTGAACCACACGATCGGAGTATATGTGCATACATTCACGTGATATACAAAACAACATTTTTCCATGGCGACGAGTATACATGCTAAGAGAAGAGTATGTACATATACTCAGTGGTATAATATTTTTTACAACGAAGTATGAGTGTGTACATTACACGTGAATTTTTGAACCAAAATCAACCAAACTCATTTGTACTTTGTACAAACAAACTCGATCAGAAAAACAAATCTAGCAGCCGCCGTTCCGGAGATTTGTATGCACTAATGCACAGATCCACATCTGTGCCAGTCGTGAGCAACAACACATTTCTTGGGAACGATTTTCACCACAAAATGCACTAAGAAAATAGAGAGACGAAGCATCGGAATTCAGATAGCCACACTGAGATCCAACAATAGGGGCAGCACATGGTTAGTGACCGGCGAGGCTGCGGTGCCTTTTGCCATACCTCAGGCACGACGTACGAGGAGCTGTCACCATGGACGCCCGGGAGAGCTGGCCGCGGAGAGCTGGCCCGGGGATTCCGCCGCCGTCGCCATGGGAGGCAGCTGTCGGCCGCCGCTGCCACGATAGGCCCAGATCCCGCTGCTGGGAGCGGAGGCACCGCCGGTGGGGAAGGAGAAGCCCGTATTTCTTATTATCGCTGACAATGCCACGCACCAAATTTTAGGATCGTACTTCCTAAACGGGTCTGCTTGTTAACCCGCTAACCAACCTCGCTGGTGAAATGAGAGGAGGCGGGTGTATTTGTGCGTGGTTAGATGAGGGAGTAACTACTCCCAGGGAGGAGCAAAAATTTTCCCTATATAATAAAACTATATATAAAAATTAAAACATTTTATAATTTAGAATGCCGAGTGTATAAAAGGAACCTTCACCTTCTACCCATGTAAAGTCGTGCTTTCTTTGTTTCATTCCACCTCTCCACGCACGTGATGCCGTTCAATACATACATATATGGTCGTCCGATAATATTTCACCCGAACCAAGCTAGGGTTGGCTGTCCTGACCTTCAACTCGACGCTCGCCATGCATCTACCACTCCTGAGGCGACGTCGGCTCTGTCATGTTGCCTTCATGCTGCATTTTCTCTTTTTTCGAAATCGTTGTCATATCATTAAAAATACTTATATATATAGTAATCTACTTAGACTATGCACAATGTTGATTTTTCATCGATGCCTCAAAGGATATTCGTAGCATCTTCCTTCCCAAGCCTCGGGGTCTACCATTGCAGCCGATGCTTGGATAGTAAAATTTAGACATCGAGGCTTCTACATGCGCCGATGCTTGGCAAGTTAAATATTCATGGAAATAGACAAGAAGGGGTAGGCAACCGAGGGGGATGGATGCTTTTAATATTTTGTGAGGACCCACTTAAAGATAAAGAAGACCATGCTTATAGATTGTGGCTTTTCCAGAAACCAGGAACCGGCCGGTGCTGGCTTGATGTTTCAAGCCTCGATGCTCCTTCATGCACGTTGTCTCATGTAGATCAACCCCACACTAAACCTGACTTAAGACCAGCTTGACTATCCTCGGAAAAGAAAATTGTTAACTGGCAGCTTCTCCTAAATCCAAGTTAGTAAATGTTCGCTAGATTTGAAACCAGCCAATGAAGACAACATCCCTACAATTTTCCATTTTTTAAACAATTGTATCTGTTATTTTTCATTGAAAAGTTACAAAGTTATAGCAACTTTATTTTGCAGGATATAACTGATCACTACGACTCTAGTCATAATTTCTAATATATGTTTATAAAAAATATATAGGCAACTTTTCTACGTGAACTTTAGAACTCAACTTTTCTACAATGATTCCACAGTCGTGGTATCTGATCCAATAGGTCTGTCCCATTTTCTTACTCCTTTTTTCTCCTTTCATTTTTTTCTTTCCTTATTTTCTCCTTTTCCTTTATATTTTTTTAATCAACGGACCATTTTTCTATATATCTATATACTATAAACAATTTTTTAGGTTGAGAAGTTTACTTTCGGAACAAATTATGTAAAAATGTGCTAGATACCTTGTGTCTAAATTCTTCTGAAAGCCGTTGAACAAAAAAAGTTATAAGTACGTTACAATATCTGTAAAATTTATTATATTGAGAAACTTTTTAGCTATAAAAATTATATTGAGAAATTGTTGGATAAGCTTGTGGCAGTTATGAACAAAATTTAGGTTGCAAAAGCCATATGGAAAAGTTATCACGATAAGTTAGCTACAAAATTACTGAAAAAATATATTGAAAAGGTTATAATAATCAGTTATGATGATAAGTTTTGACCACAAAATGTTATATATAAAAGTCGTGATTATAACTTTCTAAAAGTTGTAGTTATGGAAACTATATGTTCAGGAAGAAAAAAGAGTCTCGAAGGGGTTTTTCTGATGGACTGACGGTTCACTGATTTTGAATCTAAGGCAATGATCGCTGATTACTGGGAGCTGGTGGCGTCTAGGCGAATTGTGGTCAAATCTCGCCAGTCCGAACTCCTCCAGACTCCAGTCCATTGCACGCAACTCGCAAGAGCCGGCTTCGGCGGGCTCAAATAGAGACAGGCCTCCCGCTCTGGCGACGGAGCTGGAGCTGGGAACGCCGGCGCGGCCGCCTTTGTCGTGGCTGCTGCTGCTCCTCTTCTCCTGGTGCACCTGGATCGGCCGTGAGGCCGTTGGCGGGCATGCGGCGCGCGGCGGGCCTGGCGTCCTGCGGGCTGCGGCCGAGGCCGTGGCGGACTGCCGGGGGCGGGACTCGCCGCGGCCACCTCGGCCGGATGGCTAAACGCCCTCTTCATCCGTGCCTTTTTTTTTTTCTCCCGAAAGATCCCTCTTGCTGTTGGCCTTTTTCTAGCCTTCCGGGGTCCTGATTCCTGAATCGGCTGTTCGGTGGGAGGAACAATTTCTGCGATTCTGCGTCGGAGCAGCAGCAACATGCGTACTGCATAAACTATACTCCAAGTCTTCGCCTTTCACTTCCAGGGAGCAGGACTCGTGTCTCTAGCGTGAAGCTTCTTCTCCATTCGCCGTCCGGGCGTGTACTCCACCTGTGCTCTCCATGGTTCGCTCGAAATTATTTTGAGTAGCGCGTCGTAGATTACTCTGAATCAGCTTAATCAGAGCCGGGCCGGCCGGACGGCGACCGGAGGCTGAATGGTAGCGCTCGTGCTACGGACTACGTAGCGCCGAGTGGCAAGATGAGATGAATGCTGAAGAAATGTCGCGAACAAGGCTGTCTTGTCGCCGGCCAGTTGCCCAGTTGGTGCAGCACAGCAGGTAGCGCGGCAAGGTCTGAACCGCCCAGGTGGCCGCTGTGGGCTAGCGTGACCCCGTCGGAGCAGAGAGAACGCCGACGAGAGTAACCAGGGGTCAGGGGACAACGACGAGTAGAGCATTCAGATTTGCTCTTTGCACTCAGAATATTAAACTGATGATGATCCTCACCAAGCCACCTTGTCCTTGGCTCTTACGCGGCGCCAAAGGCTGCGAAAAGCAGAAATTGGTTTTCCTTTCTTTATTGACCCGGGCCAGTCGCGTCCTCTATAAAAGGGCACCATCGGTGCCATATTCGTCCCCGGACCCGGCAGAAACGTTAGCCAACATATGAACTCTTGTGCTGTCTTTGTCCCCCTCTCCGCGCGCGGAACATCGTTCCATTTCACATGGCCGACCGACGATCTTCCACCCTGACCAAGCTCGGCTTGGGCGCTATGGCCTTCAGCTCGGCGCTCGCCATCTACAACTCCTGGGGCGACGCCGGCTCCGTGGGGTTCGTGCTCGCCGCGGACGTCGCGCTGTGGCTGCTCTTCCTCTGCCTCCATCAGTTCGAGCAGGGCGCCAGGGGCAGAGATACCAAGATCAGAGCCGCGGTGTGGGTGCTCACGACTCTGCTTACAACCATGTTCGCGTCTAGAGTGGCGCCGCTCATGCCGGCGCCGGTGGCCTGGGCCGTCTGGGTCATGACTGTGGTCACAGCCGCAGGAGGGTTTTGGGTATTTTTTTCCCAGCTGAATGTTTGATCAATCAATTGAGAAAAAATGCCCAGAATCCTCGTGCGGCTGTGACCACAGCCATGAGCCAGACGGCCACGGCCACCGGTATGGCCATCAAATATATTCAGTTTTCCCTTTTCCTTTGTGTACTTTACCTGTATTCCCCCCAGTGCACTAGTTGCGATAATAAAAGTATAAGCTGGTTTACAGGTTGCGCGGCCAGTGTTCCGTTCGGTTTCGGCTAATCGGTTGACTTGTGACCACACCTTGCACAACGTGGTTGTGAGCAAGGTAATAAATAGCGTATAGCGGGTTGGTAGCGGATTGGCGTCGAGGTAGCGGATTGCGAATAGCGGGTGATATTGCAGACGATAAGTTCCAATAGTGATATCCGATAACTCCACATAATTTTAAGCACATATATCATGAATAATGAGTATAAATAGACATTTAATTATACTTAAAGAACGCCTAAACCTAGACCTGGAGGCTACATTCAATGTGTGAGTGTGTTTGAGTGGGGGTTGTGAGTCGTAGTGGGCTAGGCTAATTAGGGTTCTTTGCTTCCATGCTATTGTGGCCTGTTACGTGCTATTGCGGCCGCAATATCGTCCCGCTATTCATAATTGTAGCCGCAAAATTCCAAGCTGTAAAGTTTAGAGCGCTAACTCATAGCGGTAGCGGTAATGGACCGCTACCGCTATTACGGCAACAATTATGGCCGCTACCGTCGCTATTTATTACCGTGGTTGTGAGCTGTGACACGCACCGCGCATAATGGCCAGCGAACGTGCGCGCTGCTGGACATTCCATTCAGCACGTCTACATAACAATTCCGTCTCTGCCCGCTGTCCTGGATAGGAATAGGATCTGGACTTGTGGTCGCCATTACACCGTCAAGCGTCAAAGGGCCTACTTTTTAGCCTTTCGGTGGTTTCTGGCAAGCTAAAACAAATAGTATAACTTTGAACCGGCTTTCGAAAAGCCAGAAAGCTGTCTTCTTAAGACTAACTACTTTGGAACGATAAAATGCAAAATATTAAAATTTTTATGACTGTATTTAGTTCCATCTAAAATATCAAATTTTTCATGGGTGGGTGAGGGCTTTTTGGTTCTTGGCTTTTTTTTTTGCCTCTTGAGACCAAAATCTAAAATGGAGAATGGATACCTTTTTGTCAAAAATTTTACATGGTGTTTAGTTCCATTCTGCAAAATGATGGGTCAAAACCTAAAATTTTTTTGGGTGAAATGGAGAACTAAACACACCCTAAACTAAAAGTTAAAAAGCATGTTGAGAAGAATTGTTCTGGTGTTTAGTTTCCTATGGAATGCAAAATGCCAACTATTTTGGAACGATGAAATGCAAAATGCCAAAATTTTTATAGATGTGTTTAGTTCCATCCAAAATGCCAAATGTTTCATAGGGTGGGTGAGGATTTTTTGGCTTTTTTTTTGTCTCTTGAGGCTAAAATCCAAAATGGAGAATGGATACCTTTTTGCCAAAAGTTTTGCATGGTGTTTAGTTTCATTCTGTAAAATGATAGGCCAAAATTTAAATTTTTTTTAATGAAATGGGGAACTAAACACACCATTAATAGAAAGTAAAAAAACCAGCTTTTTTTAGCCAAAAGCTCAAAAACTACGGCCCAAATAAACAAATCTAAAGTCTCTCACCGACAGTTGTTGGTCACTGTCACAATCGCAAATGTGACCAACGGTGTCCAACAAATCTAGCGAGGTGGGCTGGAAAGGTACCCGCTTTGCTGCGAGCTGAGTTGGCTAGGTTCTTTACGACCTATTTATTCGAGTTAAGTACTCGACTTAGACCTGGGTGATCATATTTTTTATTTATTATAGATTTTATCAACGTTATTATTTTAGAGGTAGATGACGTACTCCCTTCGTCCCCAAAAAATATAATTCTGGAATAGTGTCATGTTTTTAGTATATCAAGTTTGACCAATTATAGATAAAAAAATATAAATATTTATAGTATCAAATAAATATCGTTAGATTAATTACAAGATGTATTTTCCTAATAAATTGATTTGGAGTCATAAATGTGAATACTATTTACTAGAAACTTGGTTAAACGTGAATCACTTTAACTGGCACATAACCCATAGTTACATCCTTTTGGGGACTGAGGTAGTATATATCTAAGACAAGACATCTGGGATGACTTAGGACGTGTTTGTTTCCTATTAAAATCGTATTTGTCAACACTGAACCATGAGAATCGAGAAAATCCCGTCAAACGTCTTATGGTATCGATGATTCTTTCTATGGCGCGAGACAGCCATCGAGAGATTGAACTAGCACTCGTGTTTTCTGTGCAGCGGGGTGGAGGCCGTGGTTGCTATACTGCACCACGGTCCCAAACACGACCTTAATTAATCTCGTAGCGTCACAGTCCCAAACACAACTTTAATCAATCTTGAGGCACAATGTATGTGTTTATAAGGGTGAGTATATATGTATGTGTTTGTACTATATTTTGAAAAAAAAAAGTCTCAGCTTGTCGGGATAGGCTTCGGGAACTGATTAAAGTCGGCTAAATCCGCCCATCTAAATGAGGCCTGAAACAACGTTTTATAGGAAGAAAAAGTTCATTCCAACTCGACTTCCTACTTCACTCTTGAGTTCAAATGATCACACGAGTTCTTCCTTGGATATAAAAGTGGATGCATATATCAAAACTATAATCCATTCATAATCCTCGAGCCCCTCAGTTGAATTTTGAACAAAGTTTAGCCAAATATTAGCTGAACGTGAACTTTTCACCTGGTCAACACTCAACACAACTGATCCTAGTCCGAGATTCACCTATTTTAATTTGCTTGGCTCCAAAAAAAATTTTCTCTATTTGAATCCTAGAACCCTGTCGCTAGGTTAGCACAGTAGAGAAGCGAACAAACTGGATCCAATAACGAATGAGGAGGTGGGTGAAGGCGCTAGGGTGGAGAAGGGGAGAAGACAGAAGAAATCCTCAATACAACGGTTTTTTTTTTCAAATTTGAGAATGTTTGACTTGCATTTGTTTAGAGACGGAGGGAATACGTAGTATATATCAGCGTGGTCAGTACAATACGGGTATGCCGTATGGACGGTGGCGCGATGCGGCGCCGCTTTTGGTTCAGTCGGCTGGATGTGCCTTCCACACGACACACGTACGGTACATGGGTTTGAATTTGAACGCTGCTGTGTTTTACTGCATATATACACGTAGTACGCTAGTGCCAAGACACACGTTGCACGTCTCTGCACGAACGCGTGAGAGCGCGTGGATGTGGATCGTCGCGCATGTAACGCGTGTGTGCCTTCTTTTTTTGTCGCTTCCACACGTTCAGTGCAGCATGTGCCACTAATAAACCGGAAAAATCTTTGCCTCCTTTGACTAGAAAAAACAAAAACACTGGACCGGCAGTGGATTCCACATTCCAGGATCGAGAGCTTGTGTCTGGTTGGGCCGAAAGCCCAATAAACGTTAGCTTCAGTTAGGCCCACGGTTCGTCCTTTGTCGGAGGAACGGTCAACAAGGCCCACGTATAGCTGACAGTTACCATGGCAATCCTCGGTGGGCCAAACAATCCTCCTTTATTCTTTTTCTTTTCCGAAATTATATTTTAGATAAATCTATACTATAAAAGAGCGAAAGAATTGAAAAATACTTGTTACTCGGCAATTCCTACCCACCCTATGTTTTAGCCCTTAGATCATAAATCCAACGCATGTAATCTCCCGTCCTAACCTGACAAACGGGTCCGGCCGGAAAACTTTTAATTCTTTACGCGTGTTTATGCTGTGTTTCCTTATATTGCTATTTTTTCACACCAAAAAGAATACCCAGCCCACCTATACGTTACGAACAATATCGATTCATTAGTGTCATATTTACACACGTTACGAACAATAAAAGAACGAGGTGTCGCGGTGTGCGAGTTGCCCGGCACCGGAGGAGCCGACCGACCCCAGCAAGAAGGCTGTGCTCCTCGACTCGGACCTGATCTCAAGTTCGTGGAGGTGGAGCACCGCTAGATTGTGACGACGATCGGTCCGGCACCGGAGGAGCCGACCGACCCCAGCAAGAAGGCTGTGCTCCTCGACTCGGACCTGATCATGTCGCGCAAGCGGAAATTGGTGGACACGAAGCCCAAGCAGGTCCGGAAAAGGGACGGCTGGAGGATGGTGACATGGAGCCGGCCGGCAATAATGTCGTCCCACTGCTGGCACAAGGGATGCATTATCGACGTTGACGATATTGCAGTTGACGACACGATTACTTCGTCGTTGAGGTCTGGGGTAGGGGACGAACATGACGACGATGCTTCAAGTTCAGGAACATGTACTCGGCTTTCCCCACCCTGAGCACCGACGTCGATGACCTTGTTTACCTCAGGACCGTGGCGAAACCTAATGATTCCAAGGCTTGGATGGTCGCTGTTGACCTTGGAAAGAAAACGCTACTGACAGCACTTGGAGCGTATTCCTGTGACAGACATGACCCCTGCACTTATAATTACCGTCTTTGTTCATTGTCCAACTATCTGAATATTGATCCAGGTAACTTCTGATCTGAGCTGCCTTCCTCATGAACATGCATGCTTATGTGCTGTTAATTGTACATATGGAAAATAATATTATACATGCATCACTGGAATATAAAGACTAACACTACTAATGCTGCAAAAAAAAAGCATCCTAACTTGGATGCACCGCCGCCTGCCGCGGATTGTTCAGAAAAAGAAAAAAATAATACATGTCAAAATGCATGCATGCAAATAATAAATAGATTAATTGAAAAAAGGAAACTACTCTCCCTGCGTAATAACCGTTGGATCAGCCTTCATGCTATACGAGCCCTCCATCATACGAGATCTTACATCCTATAAGACGCAACCGTCTGAAACTCAATTTCATGTATGACTCAAACTCACGCACGTCTTGGACGGAGCCCGATTTTTGCCCACCCACCTATCTACGTACGCACCTTTCTGTACCCACAGCCTCTAACCCCCATACAACGTAGGTGACCCTTGCCGCCACCTCCATGGAAAAAGGAAAAAAAAATAGGCCTCTCCGTCTCCATGCCTTGGCCGCCACAGCCGCCATGTCATCGACCTATGCGCACTCCGTGGCAGCTGCGAGGGTCGATCGATAACGGGTTCAGGGTTGTCGGTGGCCACCATGTCATCGACCTCGTGCGCACCTGACCAGAGCGAACGCTACAACCCAATTGATCTCAACCATTGGCTGGATTATTTCTTGAACTTCCGATATATACAATAAATATAGATGTCAAACTCACTCCAAGATGAAAAAGTTTTAAAATAGTTAAACTAAAAATATACCTTTATTGTATATCGATATTTAATTAACATTTTCATTGCATTTCAAAAAGATTTTAGAAATACGTGCGTGTCGCACGTGCATATTTACTAGTAAATGAAAAAAGAGACAAATTCTTACAGGTTGCTTGCCTTCCAATGCAAGCAAGCGAAGGTAGCTATCCCTCTTTCACGCTTTCATTCACGAAAGTCTTGGTGTGTGTACCATTTTTTCAAAAAAAAAAAACAAAGTCGTGTGGTGTGTGTACCATTTTTTCAAAAAAAAAAACAAAGTCGTGTGCTGTGTGTACCATTTTTTCAAAAAAAACAAAGTCGTGTGCTGTGTGTACCATGTTTTCAAACAAAAACAAAGTCGTGTGCGTACCTTCAATTGAACTGCCTGCATGCAAGTCTGCAACCTTATCGTCTTAGAAATCAGAAGTTTTTAGAAGCTCGAGCGATTTTTATTATGTAAAAATATTTAGTTAGAAAATTACAGGGTTCTACTTTGATATAAAGAAATCTTCCTCTTAAACTTCGGCGATGAGCCCAGTCGGCCGCCCGGGGTGGCCGAGCGGTGGCTCTGGCGCTGGTCTTAGACTGTGTCCAACAGGTGACCCATAAGGACAACCAGACCTAAAATTGGGCTCTGACTATACTATATCGGTCTCCAACACAGGAGACCCATTTTATGTGCTCAGGAGAGACACAATCTAGATTTGAGTATCCTCTCTCCTGGAGACCCATTTAGAGAAAGAATTATTTTTTGGGTCGTATGTGTTGTTGGAAAAGATAAAAATAGGTATTAAACCATTTATCTGTAGCGCTAATCAGATATGAAATTGGTCTTATCTTTTAGGTGGCATTGTTGAAGATAGTCAGCACGAACTCACGACTTTCTCCAAGCAGGCAAGCATCTATCACTTCTCTGCTAGCACTACTTGAAGCAGCGAGAGGGGCACGCACACGCAGGGCCGCAGGATGGCGGATCAGAGAGTCGCCGGCGTGGACGCCGCAGGCAGCGCCCTCGGCCGCGCGGGAGCCGTCCTCCTCACCGCCACCTGCGCCGTAGCCACCTACAGGGCGGCGGCGGCAGGGGACGTCGCCTCCGTAGCGTTCGTGATCGTCACCTACGGCGCTCTCCTGCTGCTGCTCCGCTTCCTTCGCGCCTACGAGCTGGCGCCGCCGGAGGCCGCTGTCCGTAGGGAAGGGCTCAGGCGCAGGGTCTGGGCACTCTGCACGCTGCTCACCGCCATGTTCGCCTGGAAGGTTGCCAGCGTGATGACGTGGCCCATCGCGGTGGGCGTCTGGGCCGTGGCTGCTATGACGTCTGCTGGTGGCTTCGTTCTCCTGTTCCGTCAGCGTCGAGCCTGATGAGCACTGAACCTGAGATTCCAAGTGATCGGCCCTCTCCACCAGCTTGCTTGTTGATGTGTTCATGAGAGCTAGCATGATCGGCTGGCTATGTTTGGAAAATATTTCAGGTACGTAAACTATGCAGTGATCATTTGAGCGCAAACACATATACACGACCCTATTGATCACGACCATTTTCATTTTGATCGTTCTCACTCAGTTTCATTCGTATGAAATTGAATATCGTACTAGTTTGCTTTGGATATTAATTTGGATCTTTCTTTCAAAAAAAGAAGAAGAAAAAAACGAATGGATTGCAGGGTATTTGGTACGGCGCGGCATCGATGGATGTGTAACCTTTAAGCTCCAAGCCTCCAACAATTACATGGGATGCTGCTAGTATGCTGGCCGGTCTGTACTCTCTCAAACTTTGTGGTGGTGTGCTAGTGCTATACTCCTCGACAATTATTTTACTTTTGACAGGTTACCATGCACGATGTTGTGAGGATTTGATTGAAGGTTTTCCCCTGTGCTGATTGGTCAAGGACATGGTTTGCTAGCTAGTTCACACAGTCAGGATAGATGTGCAAATATGGCGTGTATTGATATATATTGTGCTTTGGATGTAATACCGTACCACGTACACCACTTGTATTGTGCGGGTTCGCTTGTATATTTGCATATGCAATGCTCCTTTATATTGTGAAAATTTTGCTTACTATCTGCGTCGCTCCTATTTTGAATTTTGATGCTCCTAACCTTGGAATATAAATTTGAAAAAAAAACTAAACTTCTTTCCAGCGGTTTTTGGGATTTAATTTCAACTTGCACTAGCTACTTATTATTTTGAACGCGGCAGTGTTGAGCCGATTGTCTTTTTTTTTACGACAAAGGAAGAATTATATTATATGATAGCTGGGTACATCAACACGTTACAAGCACTCTGGATTACAAAATAATAACCACACTGTGAATAGCACAACTCAAAACCTAACCTATTAGATGCTTTGCAGTATGGATGACCGTATAGGCAAACACTCGACAAATGGTCTGAGAACAAATGCCCAACGAACGACGGCCAACATTCATGTAGGCGGAATTGAAAAACTTCGTCTTTCTGGTGTCTTCTTTCTTTTTCTTTCTGCCACCGAAGAGTGAGAAAGACTGATCTGAAAATTATTCTTCTGTTCCTACATCGTGGCTAGATCTAACCACAACAAAATGGAGAAGAGACCGGAGAAAATTATTCCATGGCGGCGACATCATCTCCGCTTTGATGCCGCCATCCAGAAACAAAAGTCTCCATGTTGTCACGTCGATAAAGATGTTGACGTCGACGCCGTCGCCCTCATCTTCAACGAAGCCACCATGGAAAATACAATTCCACCCTTCCCCTTCAACATCGCCGGAGAGGAGGAGGAAGACATAAAACTCCAATACCAAGAAATTTGACATGGAGAGACACTAACCCTAATGACTCGATCTACTAAGAAAAACTTATTAAAAATAATGGATCCCCACTCTCTTCAGCCTCCGGCGAAATGGTAGAGGAGAAGGGAGGGGACCAGCGGGAGGCTCTTCACATGAGCCAGCAATATATTAAGAATGTAAGTGGATCTGGTCAATTGATTTGGTAGTTGATCCCATTCAAGATAACAATACCTCTGAGTCACGGTGGCCAGCCTCATCAAAGTTTAAAATCGCGATGTGCGACCATACATGACATTTGAAGCGGCATTAGGTTGGAGTAAACTGCCTTGAACCTCATCTAAGGAAGAAAAACAACTGATTTTGACAATTGGAAGAGCTAACACAGCCGGTTTTCTAGTTTAACGAGGTAAGACTAGCCGCAGTGGGTACTCTAAAACGATACTCTAAAACTTTAGAGTATGAATATAGAGTAAAAACTGCTGCACTGGATACTCTAAAACGATACTCTATCCTTTCCCTCACTCTATATTTAGAGTACTACAGTGCTTACTCTATACTCTATAATGGCGGCCCCACTAGCTAAACAAAGAGAAAAAAAATGCTATAATTCACAAACCAAAAATCCAAATTAAATTTCGATTGCACCATTAAATTCGTCTCAATAAATCCTTCAAAACTAGATCACACATGGATATATTTAGATAAAGTGACAAGTGGGTCCCACAGTGGATAGAGTGGATAGAGGATGATATAGAGGATGGATGGGTGCGGGAAAATTGAGTATAGAGGAGAGAATCTTGCTGACTAGGATGTATAAAGGATGAATATAGAGGTCCATGAGTACGGTTAGATAGTTAAGAATGTCAGGAGGAAAACTTACTTTATTTATTATCTCTGACGGTGTGACGGTGAGTCAGTGGCCCCCCTCTACCTCCACGGTGGGACCTGTGGGCTGAGGCGTATGCGCGTGGAAGCCCAAAGGTTCCAGCTGGATTCATCATTGTGTGCGACGCGAATTTCTAACAGATGGCCCAGAGCTTTCGGTGGAGGGTGGCTGGCCTAGTAATTTTAACAGATGGCCTAGAGCTTTCGGTGAGGATGGACTGGCCCAGCAAGGGAAATGTTATATGTCGACAAGTCGTGCCTCCAATGGACCGCACAAATGTCGGATGACTTTTTCAGTCCATCACTGTATATTTTTTTTAAAAAAAACTTATCCCTTCGCTTTCTCCTTCCCATCCTTATCCCTTCCGCGCTCTTCATCCCCTGCCACAGCACAGCAACGCCCAGCGTCCTCCCCCACCCTACCGTCCTCACCGGGAGCCCTCAATGCCCGCAAATCCGACGACCCTCTCCCCCACCTTGGCAAGATCCATGAAGTGCGAGTAAGATCCACGCGCCTCCAGCGAGATCCATGGAGGTGGCGCGGCGGTGTTGCACGGGAGTGGGGGGCTCTCCCCTACCCGGCGCGGCGTCCTCCCTACCCCGGCAACCGAGCTCCCCCACCCAGGCGGCTATGGCGCTCCCCGTTCCCCATCCCCTACCGTCGCCGTCGAGCCAAGCCCAGTACCAGTGGCACTGGTGGCGATGGTGCTCGCAGGCGCCGCTAGTGCTGGTGTTGGGTGCTGCTCGCGCGCAGCCGCTCGTCGCCGGCCCCCACCCCGTCGACTGGAAGTTCATGTTGTAAGTTCAAGTGTTCTATCTGGATGTTGCATTGGTATTCACACATATGTTGCAGATGTATATTTCAGATGTTTCTTCTGTTTCAAACGTATGTTGCATTCAAGTGTTTCATGTTGCATGTGCTTCCTGCTGTTCAGAGAGTCAGGGGGCGCCGAGGAATGGGGCACAGCGAGCCGGTGACCGGCGGACGTGGCATGTGGTGCACTGCAGGCCAGCAATCGGGGGCACGATGGGGCGGGGGTGCGCCTGCGGGGGCGGGGCGAACAGATGGGGATGACGGCGAGGTGCGCCTGCGGCGGGGTGAACGGATGGGGATGGGGCAGGTTCGCGGATGGGGGCGGGTCAGGTGTCTTGGACCAGCTTGTTAGGTGTGGGGGCGGGCATCCGATAGAATTCATCCCTACATTGGACGTCCGTGCGCTACATTTCCCCCAGTAAGCACACGGCCCACGCAAACAATCTCTAGTTCTCCACCAACTCCGAATCATCCTGCTGTATGCCATGTGGGCCTGGTCAGTTCCTTAGGTCCAAGGCATTATATTCTCAGTCAGTCAAGTCAATATCACAACGGAATAGTCAATAGTACCAGCAACACTAAACCCGGAAGCATTCTAGCTCAACGCTACAAGCAAGGAAGCTCATCGTCTCGAGATCACCAGTCACCGGATGGACCAGAGACGCGCCGGTGCCGGGCGCGACATAGGCGGGATCGCCGTCCTCCTGACCGCGACCTGCGCCGCGGCCATCCACAGGGCGGCAGCCGCCGGCGACGTCGCCTCCGTGGCTTTCGTTGCCGTCAGCTACGCTGCTCTGCTGCTGCTGCACCGCACCCTTGGCACCTACGAGACCGCGATCGAGGCGCCGGAAGATGCCGCCGCTGCCGAGTCTGAGAGAGAGCGGTTGAGGCGCAGGCTCTGGGCGCTGAGCGCGCTGCTCACCGCGCTGTTCGCGTGGAAGGTCGCCGGGGTGGTGGCATGGCCCGCCGGCGTCCTCGTCTGGACCGCGGCGGCCACGACCTCTGCCGGTGGCTCCTTCGCCCTGGTTCCACGTCGCCGTCCGTGAATGAATAATCAACGCTACATGCCCATGCATGTAAGGCTTCACTCCAGCGACGACGACTCTTTGTTGCATTGCATTGCATCTGGTGCACGCATGATTATAGTACGTTCGTTTTTTGTGTCGGGTAAATTAAGATCAAGCAGCAGGTACGTACGTACGTAGTGACTGATTAAGCACAAACATATATAGTATGACTGATCGTCCTTACGTTTATGTGAAATACTTATGTGACATATTTAGTTAATTAGTTTTCTTCCACACAAAAGGTTTGCACGTCTTTGTATTAAGATAGAGAGAAAGTTCGATAAAACACACCTTAGTGGTGTCTTAAGGGTCAGTAAAATTGTACATGACACTTGGACTCAAATTAATTAGTTTGAGAGAGGAGGAACTGATGCTGGCCAGGACTCCACGGTGTTTCTATGTTGCAGCGTATTTGGCATGGCGATCGATGAATCAGCTTTAAGGCTCGCATATGTTTACATGAACTGCTAGCTGTGTGTTCTGTTCTGTCTCATTTCCCGTGTCCCAGCAGCTGTGGTACTTTCGAAAATTCAAGCGCTTGACGAGTTACGTTTACCTTTGGCAGGTCATTGCGATCATGTATTCATGTATGTATATGTATGCTTCTCTAGAGCAAACCCTATTTGGGTACAAAGCTTTTGTTTAGGGTTTTAGGGATCAGAAGTACTCTAGAATCTAGATACATTTTTTAGCGCAACAACAGAGGGGTGCAGCTAGCAGAACAAAGAACTAAAATTTAATGAACACTCAAAAGGAAATGGCTTAGCAAAGTGCAGAAGTTCTACAGAATATAATTCTTCGGAGGTTCAGCACAATTATTGGAATTTGATTCTAGAAGTTCAACAAAAGTGTGCCAGTTGAAACCAGCATAGAAATTCGTAGATCTAGAGCCAATTCATGACAGTAGGGGCTACAAATATGCCTGCAACCACTACACAAGTGATTTCCTATAACTATGCACGCCGATATATCAATCCATCATCAACATATTAAACAAACACATACGCCTCTTATATGCCAACTCAAACCCATGCCATCCAACTCTATGAACCTGAACAAATGGCACCAATAGCAAGTAATATGATGAGCAACCACCACAACTAATAGCCCATGATATTAGGATAAACATAGAGATCGAATTAACAAGATAGGACACGTTCACTTACACGATAATCACGACATGTGTAGTACTGTAGTGGGCCTACACTGCAGTATCCTCATGCCTAGATTGATCCACTGCGGCTAGCTTACCACAGTTACACTTAGGAACAGGTAGTTCAGGAGAGACCGGTGCGTCCTTGCAATGACTCGTCATAATAAAGTTCCTTGAGAAGGGTGAAAACCGCATGTTGCAAGGGTATGTTTTAAGTGTTTCAGAGGTATGTTGCAAATGTTGTATATCGATATTGCAAAAGTAGATCGGGATGTTACACATGTTGGAATCGCTATACATGTATGTTTCAAGTGTATGTTCCAAACATTTCATTTGGTCCAAACGTATGATGCAAGGGTTTTATCTGGATGTTGCATATACATGCATATTTTCTCTGAAAGGACATATACATGCATATTGCAAGCATATGTTTCAAGTGTTTTCAGGTGTTTCATACGTATGTTTGCACATGTTTCATCTTAATGTTGCATATGTATGCAATGGTTTTCAAATATTTTTCAGGCATTTTCGCAATTGTTTCAGACGCTTGTTTCAAATATTTCATGTGTCTTTTTTTTGTATGTTGCAACTGCTACATCTGGATGTTTCAAAAGTAGATCGGGTATTGCATATGGGATGCGTGTGGGAAGCGGCTGGCAAGCAGATGACGTTTGGGGCTGCGTGGGTGACATCAGAGGCGGCGCGGGCGACGTTAGTGGCGGCGTGGGGTCCACTGTTGGTGCGTCAGGGCGAGCCCAATGCGCTAGGCGCTCGCTCTCTCCCTGCTCGGGCAGCGTCCGGACGCTAGCGTCTGGATCGAACGTCCGGGCACTAGCAAGTCCCTAAATTTATCGTGAAATATATTTTTTATAGTATACTTATATTTAGAAACATTCTGGTATTTTTTTAGTAAACTTAACTAATAAACTATAAAAAGATTGACTTTGGCAAAACTTCGAATTGCATTCTTTCAACAAAGGTAGCTCGTAGCTAGTAGCTCACTTGTCCGAACAAAGGAACGTAAAACTGAGAAATGAAAAGAAAAACCAAGCAATAAGATAGAGTGAATAGTGAAAACTATAGGATTTCAAAACACAAGAATGGATGGAATGGAGGACAAAACAGTACAGGAACATGAGCAAGCATAGCAAGCAAGAGAGCAGCAAAGATTTTTTTTCACTTGGGTTGGGGGTGGATGTTTTATTTCTTATGCCTTTGCACTACTATGGTCTCCATTCCTTTGAAAAGGAACTCAACTTTCCTTCATTCCAAACACTATCGTGTGACTCCTTTCCTTTGAAATTTATTCTTTCAAAATTCCTTTGTGAATCCTTTGATCTAAATGGCCTACTTAATCTGCCATCCGGTGCAGATCCAATGACCCTCCCCCTACAACCAATGTTTTCCTAAACGCTAAACGGTAAACAGTCGGTCACCCTTCGTTTAGCGTTTAGACCGTAGTTAAACGGTCTAAACGGTTTTGTACAATAACAATAAAATATACATATTTATGTAGGTAAAAATAAAATTTGCTAGAACCCATACATATTTACACATGTAAAAATCAAATATTCTACCAAATAATCTTGTTGGAAGAAATCTAAATCCCACAACACTTCATATAATTACAATGTTAATTAGTTTCATGTTGATTGTGATAGACGTAGTCCTTTAATTCACTTAATTATGGATTAAATGGTTGCTTAGCTCATTTAATCACGTTTAATCTGATTTTGTTTAGACCGTTTAGACGGGATTGAACGGTTTAAACGGCCGAACCGTTTAATTCACCGTTTAGGGCCTAAACAACACGGCTGACTTCTGTTTACCGTTTAAACGGTGTTTAAATGGATTAAACGACTGTTTAGGCGAACAGTGCCTACAACTGGGAGCCTCTCGGAGTGCAGACAATATATCAGCAGTAATACTTCTAGTAGGGCGTCTGTCCATTCGAACGCTCCTGTTGGTAGGCTGCGAGCCCAGTGCCCCCTTCTATCCTATTCTATTTGCTCGTCCACTCATTTCTCCATCCTATCATATCTGCTCGTCCACTTGTTTCTCCAAAACCTGTCACACAGAAATCACCGCAGCGCCGTGACCGTGCCTCGTCACGCCGCCTCTGGCATTAGGGAGCTCGCCGGCTGGCATCTCCACCGTGCCCGAGCACGGATGCCCGCCTTCCTCTCTCTCCATCATGCCTCCTGCCCGCCATGGCCGCCCGTCTTCCTCCTGGCCTTGCGTCATCCTCGCCTTGCTCTGGTGCCACATGTGGCTGCCTCTCCGGCCGCTTCCAACGCAACCCCATGGCACAACCCACTGGCGGCGCATGGTAGATGAACTCCTCTACCATAGGTGTATGCAGCCACACGGCCCTCCTATTTGTTATGGCGTCATGCTGTGCCGGCTGCCTTGATGCGTCTCCATCCCCTCCTCACGTAGATGTCTTTCGCGTCGCCCATGCTGATGGCCGGCCTACTCGTGGATGATCTTGGAGAGCAGCGGCATGGTGGCTTGGCACAACGGGGCCGTGCTCGTAGTTGTGCTGCCGCTGTGCAATAAGCGGCAAGGAGATGTTGCGTGAAAGCGCATAATGCAAGCGTATCTTTCAATTAATTTTAGATGTTTCAGAGGTATGTTGCAAGTGTTTTCGCATGGATGTTGCAACAGTAGATCAAGATATTGCATATCTTGCAATATCTATACACACATGTTGCAATGGTCCGTTCCAAATTTTCCTTCTGTTTCTCAGACTATGTTGGAAGCGTTTTATCTGGATATTGCATATGTTTCACGCATATATTGCAAGTGTTTTATCTGGATGTTGCATATGCTTGCAACGACTTTCAAGTGTTTTCAGGCATTTTGCAAGTGTTTCAAACGTATGTTGCAAATGTTTCAGACGCATGTTGCAAGTGTTTTAGATGGATGTTGCAAAAGTAGATCAGGTGTTGCATATATTGCAATGGGAACCACATGTCGCTACCACCTGCTGCAGCTGTGAAAGCCCTAGTTTCGTTTTTTGGATAATTGATGAAACCTAGAGACTAATCATTATGCTAAGTGTGTAGACATGAAATGATAAAGTCCCATGCCACGTGGTGAATCCTAGATGATCATGGTGATGATGGTGATGACCACAATGTGATCAAGGGCTTACTTGGAGAGGAGAAGAGGCAAAATCATATGGAGCTTAAGGCAAAGGTATAGATAGGATTTGCTTTTGTGATCAAGACACCATAGAGGGTGTGATCACACTTACGATCGATAGCCGTACTATAAAGAGGGAAATTTCCGGAGCTATTGATCACTTAAGTGCCACTAAATGAGGATTCATTTGCATATGCATTTAGATCTAGTGGAGAGCTAACCTAACTCCTTCAAAATGATTGCGAAAAATGTTAACACACATGCACATGGTGATGTACACTTTGTGGTGTTAGCACATTTGTGAAAGAGGTAGAGTTTGAGTGGTAGAGATGGGTTTGGGACCCTCTCTCCCTCCCGTCGAGCTTGCGAGTTGAATTTTGAAAGTGTTCTTCACTGTTTTTAGTGCAACGGACGCTGGCTTCAGGAGCACCGGACGCTGGCCCCAGCGTCCAGTCAGTTCTGCAGCATGGCACCTGGCCAGTTTTGGTCACCGGCGCGTCCAGTGCAGAAAAGGGAGTAAGTACCAGACACGTGACGTCAGCGTCCGGTGTGAGTGACGTAGGGAGCTGCTGAGTGCCTGTATGCACCAGACACTAGGGTGCGTCCGATCGCACCCCACCGGACGCGTCCGATGTGCAAAATCCGTCTCTGGAACCTCTCTGTTCCGCATCGGACGCTGAGGCTTCAGCGTCCGGTGCAGCATTGTGCTGCGTCCGATGTTTGGTTCTGCGCGCGAGCTATCTGTTGTCCGAACACTAGCTGGGCGTCAGGTGTTTAGCACCTGCGCGTCCGGTGCGCTGTGTTCTGGTGTGGTGCGATTCAAGTGACCGTTACGATCGGACGAACGAGATTTAAACGATGACACGTGGCAGCGATCTAGCGGCTGGCGGGGTGGCCAGTCAGCGTCCGGTGCGTGAGCACCAGCATGTCCGGTGCACCCGCGCAGAGAAGAGTTCAGTGCCTAATGACTCTATTTCGTTGGGGACCCTTATAAATATGTATTGGTCGGCTAAGGGGAGTCTCCCTTGGACATTTTGACATCCTAACATCCTCTTGAGCTGACCGTACTCTCTCCCACTCATCTCCCTTACTTGATTGATAAATTAAAGTGAGTTTGAGTGATCTCAAGTGTATTTGCTTGTGAGTTTGCATCTAGTTGGCACTTGGGTGAGCATGGCTGCGGGATTCTTATTACTTTTGGTGGTTGCCGTCACCTAGATGGCTTGGAGGTAGCGGAGGAGTTGTGGCAAGAGTGGTGCTTGTTCTTGGCCACCTCCTGGTGATTTGTGAGGGGTGTTGTGCCTTCCCCAGCGGAGCGCCAAAGACAACTCTAGTGAATTGCTCATGTCATTGAGTTACCTCACTTATGGTAGGTTCTTGCGGTGCTCTTGGGGAGCTTGGCTTTGGATTGCCAATTAGCCACCGAACCACAAAGTGGTGGTCGACACAACGGGGACATAGCGTGCCGGCAAGCACGTGAACCTCGGAAGAAAAATTATGTGTCACCTTTGTGATTGGTCTTCATATTATTGTAATTGGTTCATTCCTCAACACGGTGGTATAAAGATCACATACCTCTCTTTTACATTCCGCAAACTAGTTGTAACAAGCTCTTTAGTGTAATTAGTTTTGAGAGCTTGTATTATTTTTGCTAGTGTAGCTTGTCATCTAGATGAGCTCTTTAGTGTAGCTAGCTTGTGAGAGCTTGTAGTGATCGACTTAGCCTTTGATTGTTATAGTTACTAGAATTGTTGGATAGGTGGCTTGCAACCCTTATAAAGCTAGAGCAAAATCGTATTTCGCCATTTGTTATACTAACCTTTTGTAATAGAGAGTTTGTAGAATTTTTAATAGGCTATTCACCCCCTTTAGCTATATTAGGACCTTTCGAGCTGCTAGGGCGCTGTGCTTGAGGTTTCCCATGTCAAGCGGGCGTGGGAAGCAACCGGTGTAGGCACAGACAGTCCCTGCGTGCTCGATAAGGAGCAGGATTGCATGTGGTCTCCACGTGCGCGGGGGAAGCAGAGCTGAAGCGCGTGGTTTCCTTGTCCGAGTGGAGGGTGTGAGCAGGGCGACGTACACACACGTAGGCGCGGGAAATGAAGGAGGCGCAGGAAACGGAGAGACACGCGACACAACAAGCATGCGCTGGTGTCCAGACACACGCGTCTATCTGGATGTCCGAGCACTAGCATCTCCCGTATATCAGACCTCAGAGAGGGTGAAAAACTTTGGGAGTTGGTCAGCAACTACTGCTGCACTGCCCACGTCATGAACCAGTAGTCAGACCTCAAGAGCACCCAAAGTGTTGTCATCACTCATCAGGAAGAGCACGTAGACGTGATCAAAAGAGTATCTGACCCATCGTGTTCCTGGTGATCAAATTAAAATTTCCTGGGCAAAAGCAATATATATCAACCATGCTGAGCTACTCGACCATATGTTCGTTTTGTTAGATGGAAAATTACACACAACACAAGTCCCTTCCTGCAAAAACATGTGATTGCCGACATCGATCACGGTCACGGGCTGAATTTGTCTGTCATGGAATCAGATGCCAGACGATCCAGAAATTCTATACCTAGTAAAGAGTAATGGTTCGCTACAAGAAGTCAAATTCAAACTAAGGCCTCGTTTAGATTGTAAATTTTTTCAATTTTGCTACTGTTTCACTTTTGTTTGTATTTGACAATTAGTGTCTAATCATGAACTAATTATACTCAACAGATTGGTCTCGTAATTTACAACTAAACTATGCAGTTAGTTATTTCTTTTACCTATATTAAGTTCTCCAAACATGCGTCTAAAGATTGATGTGATGGAGAGAGAGTGTAAAAATTTGGAAATTTGAAAGGGAACTAAACAAGCCTAAGAACTGGTGCCTTAGCACGGTCTGAGTAATGCAGGACACTACAAGGATCTTGTTCTATAAAGAACAGTTTTCCAAATGTTCTTGGATTACGGAGGCTTGGCAGCTTCATCTAGTCTTGTAGAATAAACAGAAAAAAAAGGTCCCAAGGATGCTAATGCTTTCCTTTCTACTAGTTCGTGTCCATGATCTGATTCAAGTTACAGCAGGCGAGTATATAATAATCAGATAAAAGAAGGCAGTGCCTACAGGACCTGGGTGGGTTCTTAGGATCTTTGCTTTGGTAGAGTTCTTGGACGGAATCATTGCGACTGTGACCATTTAACAGAACCCTCTCTCAATATGCACAAGTATCTCCATTCCCTTTCAACCCAGCACTTCACATCTGTTTGGAACTAAGAATATGATCTTGTTCTCTTTTGGCTAAAGACATGCGCTCAATCAAGAGAAACCGTAGAACTAAAACGCTGAAAGCGATTGAATCGATAAGAAAAGACGACCTCAAATGACTAGACATGTATAGCCGTATAGGTCGACTTCAACCAAAATTCCAGACACTTTATTTATTTATATGTTGCCACAAGTCCCAGTGTGCGCACCAGAGATTCAAACAGGGTTCAACAGACTTACTTGAGTTATTCCATCTATATACTCCAGATTTGATTAAATAAGCGTACATGTCATGCCAACATGCATGAACGATAAATATATATGTTACGTTTCATCCCAAAAACATATTTCCTTAACAACTCGTATGCTAATGATACTAACAAATTGTTTAAAACCATATTGGTAACCATGACATATAATTTGTATAGGTTGTTACTTTAGATATATTTATATATGTTAACTAAATGTTTGACACATGTATATTGATAGTATAGCCATAACCGCACATATAATTCCTTGATAGAAAAAATAAATCATCTTGGGATGTATGGGAGATCACTGGTGGCTATATTTTGCTGGCCCTTTTACGATTACTTTAGAGTAAAGGTCGATCATTAAACGGCTTAAGTATTAAAATTCTCTTGAGGTTAACACTTCTATCTCCATTTGAGATCTCACTTCAAGCTCTATCACTTGTATTTAAGAACATACTCTATAACTTACAATCCTTATTTTAAAAAATGCAAAAAGAAGAGTTAATCAAACATATAATAAGCACAAGAGGTTCAACTTGAGGACAAAAAAAATCTGTAGTAGTCAATAAAAATAAAACTTGAAAAAACAAAATTTATAATCATGATTTTATAAGATATGTGATGTAGCAAGGGCCACCATAGTCAATAGCGAGATTTCAAACTAATTGCATATACAAAATATATACAAAGGCACCATGCAAAATAAAATTCTGAATGTGGATGAAAAAACATATCTCTTGCAAAAAAAAACAATCAATAAGTTTATGATAATTATAGATATAAACAATTGAGTTTCTATTATGTCTATTTTGTAGAAAATAAACAAAGAAATACATATAATTCAGTATAAATAATTAGTCAGACAAGTGGAGTAGGACATTGTGCCCGTGAGTCGTTGTCACACCGCATCGATCGGCATGAAGTTGGCTCTTACGTTGGCGGGCAAATGATATATATGACACTACTGGAATCAGGTTCTTGGCTGAGTGCCGAAGGCACTCGGCAAAGGCTATTTTACACTCGGCAAAGAGCCCTCGGTAAAATTTTGGTCGGCAAAGGTGTCTTTGCCGAGTGCCTTTTATCGGGCACTCGGCAAAGGCTTTGCCGAGTGCCAAGGCTAGCACTCGGCAAAGAAAAGTAGTCGTCATGGCGCCGTTTCCGGTGACGGCGGCTTTGCCGAGTGCCAGCTTGGCCGACACTCGGCAAAGATTTTTTTAATTTTTTTTTAAAATTCTTTGCCGAGTGCCGCCGTGCCTGGCACTCGGCAAAGAAATTATTTTTTTTAAAAAAAATTCTTTGCCGAGTGCCGCCGTGTCTGGCACTCGGCAAAGAAATTAATTTTTTTAAAATAAATTCTTTGCCGAGTGCCGCCAGGCCTGGCATTCGGCAAAGAAATTAATTTTTTTAAAAAAATCTATTATTTTTTCAAAAAAAAATCTCTGCTATCTATCATAGCCTGCCTCCTGCATACATCAGGATGGGTGCTGGCCGCTAATCATAGTAAAATGCTCAGGCCATTCTTGGTCTCTTAGTATGATAAGAGGATTCTGAGGCAATGTAGTGCAAAAAGTCCATAGTGTCACTCCATATCTCATTATAACAGGTCACATCTTCATATGAGTTCATGATCATTGCAATCCTATTATATTCTACCAACTGGTGCACATACAGTTAATCTGAAGCTCTGGACTTCAAGCTGAAGATATGTATCATCTCTGCCAGAGACAAGATAGGTGCACTTCACACAAAAATACCCTTCAAGTAGTCTGATAAAATGGTCAGAATCTTTCCATGTCAATACAACGATTAATAGAACCATAATGCTCCTATACTGTGTACATAACAAAAGATCATATATGAATAGGAGCACAAGAGTACAGGTTTTATAATGAGCAATTACAGATGGGGCTCCATCCCAGACTGTATCAGAAATTGCAGTATCAATTTTAAAGACCAAAAGATTCATAAAAACGAAAATAAAGGCAAAATCAAAGAGCAATTGCAGTATCGTTAGAAAAGAATTGTCTTCTCACTCACAGAGCTACTAGCCACTGTAACAGAAGGTGTCGTAAGATTGTTTCGAGGTTTCATCATCTGATATACAAAGAAAAATGTAGAAGCCAGCCTCAGACTCTAATTCATATTACATCGGGCTGAAACACAGATACATTAGTCTAGCATTCTAATTCATACTACATCGGACTGGAACACTGAAAATTAGCATTGTTCATACATACACCGTGCAGGTTAGAGAACAACGCTACTTACTGCAGGCAGAACGCAGAACAATAGGCATAATTCAAAGAAATACTGGCAGAGTACCTTGTTGCGCCTGGGCCATCCTTTCATATGCAGCATCTCTGATGGCTTTCAGTGATATTGGAGAAATAGCACATTGATAAAACCTGTGACATGCATAGCAGGTACTTATTAAAGGTCGTAAAAGTTAAGATATACTCTAACAATGCCGCCAGCAATGTGATAAACTGCAAAGTAAACTAAGCTCCTAATTCCAGATGGTACTGAATATCAGATCACTCCTAATGCTGAAGAAGTTACTAAAAAATTGTGATGAGGGGTCAATCGGTCCTCACGGACGACTCATGAGTCCTGTTTTGGGATGGTAACGTTAAACGGAATCAATTCCATCTAGAGAGGCAAAGAGAGAAAGGAGCAGGCCGCCGGGAGCAACGAACAAACCTGAAAGCAGAGCCGGTCTCTGAACTTGTCAAATTTTTGTTGTTATTGATGCTGAACAACAGCTTCACCACTTGCTAAATGAGATGATAAAAGACATGCTAAGCTTGATCTCTTAAACTGCAGCTAATAAACATGTACATAATTTATCCAAATTAGCCAATAAATCTAAAATTTTACCTACAGCCGAACTGTACTACGGCTACTGTACTGAACCAAGGCAAGCAAACAGCTAAGCTGAAAGGTTTAACACTACTGATAGCTAAAAGAATATGGGTAAAACTATTACTAACTACCAGCATGCAACCGATTGTGCCTGCAAGTGACAATTATCTTCACTATTGCATTCCAAATAAGATAATCGAGTTGCTGAAAGTAACATAAACAGAGCCAAGACTAAAGGTGGAGAAAGCAGATAGCTACAGCTATTGTTGTTAAAGAATAGCTAACTGCCAACTCTTATGGTATAATTTTAACAATTCAGTAATGCACGCGCACATATGTACTGCCTGGAATTTAATCAAATCGTTGGCAACATGCAAATAGAATTATACATAAATAACACAAGTGCAAAACTACACACATGAGAGGTGCAGTGTTAAAGAAACAGGTCAGGTATCCAAACAGGAATGGCCGGTAGATATAACTGTGATGCCGACCTGTGCAAGAGCTCATGTGTGTGTGCCCATATTAGCAAATGTGATGCCGACCTATGCAAGAAGCAACACAGTTTACCTCATTAATCAGCCCAACTACTATTACATATCAAATATCATTCAATATTCACTTATCAATTACCAGACAGATAACAAAGCATTCTCTAAATCCTAGTTCACGGGGGCACCTACTCAAGAGTAAATCGTCAATTGTATGTTCCGTCACTCATGATCCCTCGGCGACCAACACACAAAAGCAACCAGAGTAAATGGTCACCTGCACAAAAGCAACCAGAGTAAATGGTCACCTGCTCAAGAACATGGGAGACGATGGATCCCGGAGTTGACGGGGAAGCAGCAGCTGGGCATCGCTGAACCACGCATCGCGGATCTGTGGGCTCCTTGTCGACTCCGACTCCACCATGGATTTGAGGGCTCCTCGCGCAAGCCACTGGTGGAGCTGTGTAGCTGCCCGCTCGTGAACACGAACGTGAACACCACGAGTCGGAGCAGGCACGACCGGAGTTGCGCCAGCCGCCGCCGCCACGGTTAACCTCCTGCTTCCTGCTGGAGGTGCCGCCGCGCCACACCCTCTCACCAGAAGGGGTCGCCGCCGGGCTGCGCCCCCGCGCCGCCCCGCCCTGACACCACCGGGTCCCGCTGAGCGGGGTAGCCGCGCCCTCGACGCCAGGACCGTCGGACCGCCGCGACTGCGAGATCCGGCTTCCGGCCTCTAGATCCACCCGGTGAGGGAGAGGGAGAGGGAGGGGAGGGATGGCGCCGCCGCGCCATGGAGAAGAGGGGGTGGGCCGCTGCCACACCATGGAGACGCCGGAGAGGATGGGGAGAGGCCGGGGTGGTGCGCGCGGCGCTCTCCTCTGACGGCGCGGACGCGCGGGCCGGGGCAGGGCGGGCCTCCAGCCGGCGACGCGCGTGGGCGGGGCGGATCTGGGGCGGCGGCAGCTGTGTGCGTGTGTGTCTCGCGTGCTGGAGAGTTAGGGTTGGGGGCTTTTACGCACACCGCATTTAAAAAAACCAGATTAATTTCTTTGCCGAGTGCTTCGGCACTCAGCAAAGACTATTTTTCTTTTTTTTTGCAATTTCTTTGCCGAGTGTCAGGAGCCGGCACTCGGCAAAGAATTTTATTTTATTTTTCTTTTTGCACCTAAAATTTTTCTGTAAACCTCCCACAGTACCTGCAACTACATGTTAAAATTTGGTGTATTTTTTGGTTTTTTTTGCTATATTTAGTTAATTTATTTCATTTACTTAAATTTTTTTAGAAAATAAAAATTTGAACTGTAGGTGCATAGAATAATAGATTTTAGTGATTTAAAAAATAATATTCATGTTATTGATTGTATTGTGAGGCCGTATCCAGGAACGGACCCGAAATTTCGAACATCTTGTTTACGAAACATGACCACGAATTTGTTGGTGAATTGTTTTAAAATTCTATAAAATACAAACGAAGTCCGAAAATCATAAAACTTGTCCAAATATCATGATATCGTATGTGCATGTTATGATAAAAATTAAAGAAGGTTTCGTGCATGTTGTCACATACGATGCTTACAAACCAGAACATCTCCACATGTGTTATAAGATATTGTATGTGGAGATGTTCTAGTTTGTAAGCATCGTACGTGACAACGTGTATGAAACCTTCTCAAATTTTTGTCACAGCCTCCACATACGATATCACGACATCTCGACAAGTTTCATGATTTTCAGACTTCGTTTGCATTTTATATAATTTACAAATAATTCGCCCGCAAGTTCCTGGTCAAGTTTCATGAACAAGATGTTCGATATTTCGGGTGAGTTCCTGGACACGGCCTCACACTACACTCAATAACATGAATATCATTTTTTGAATCATTAAATTCCATTATTCCATACACCTGCAGTTCAAATTTGCTTTTTCTGATAAAATTCAACTAAACGAAATAAATTAACTAAATATAGCTAAAGGTCTAAAAAAATGGACTAAATTTGAACAAGTAGTTGCAGGTATTGTAGGAGGGCTGTAGAAATCTTTTGGGCACAAAAAGAAAAAAATAAAATTCTTTGCCGAGTGCTGAACCTGGCACTCAGCAAATACCTTCTTTGCCGAGTGCCAACCCCACTACACTCGGCAAAGAAAATGCAAAAAAAAAAACAAAAATCTTTGCCGAGTGCCTAACGGTTGGCACTCGGTAAAAGGGTGACCGCCATCACCTACGTCCGTCTTTGTCAAGTGCCGGGCTTTGCTGAGTGCCCAGCACTCAGCAAAGACTTCTTTGCCAAGTGTTTTTATTTGCCGAGTGCGGCACTCAGCAAAGAAACTCTTTGCCGAGTATCCGATATTTGACACTCGGCAAAGGCGCTGTTTCCAGTAGTGCAAGGCGCTTCCCGGGCAGCGAAGACTTCACAAACACAAGGTCAGTCAGTCAGCTGGATAGGATTTCTCCACACGACGCACGAGCAACACTAGTAATAGCCGTCTTTTTTATATTTTAGACCTTTTTTCGAAAGATTTTCTCAAATACGCCCCTGACGGAAAGATTTCAGAAAATGGACCCAAAGCTTGGCGCCATCCACGCTGGCGCCAAGGTAACACAGCTTGGCGCCGTTAACGTTGGCGCCAAGCCCCCATGCCACTTGGCGCACGACGCTGAGCTGGCGCTGACGTGGCAGCACCTTGGCGCCGTCACCATTGGCGCCAAGCTTGGCGCCATCGTCATTGGCGCCAAGCCTGGCGTCATAGACCTGTTACCATGTATATCATTTTTTATCCTAAGTATTTCAAGGTTGTTCTAAATGATCAAATAGAAAATCACTATAAAAACTCTAGAGTTTGTCACATTTCTCAATATCCAAGTCATAGTAAAATTTCAAATTTGTAAATGTCCAAGTCATGTTAAAAAAGCTATTTTTCCATATGACTACCACATGGTAGTTGGTATTCTAACATATCCAAGCCATAGCAAAAATCCAGATTTATTTGGCTAAGTCTGGATTTTTACTGTGATTTGGACATTGACAAATTTAAAATTTTACCATGACTTGGATATTGAAAAAGGGCTTCATGTTTTGGACTTGGATATTTAAAATTTTACCATAACTTGGACCTAATTCCATGACTTAACATGAAGCCCTTTTTACGTGACTTAAAATTCCATCTTATAGTAAAATTAAGGTCCAAGTCATGGTAAAATTTTAAATATCTAAGTCCAAAACATGAAGCCTTTTTTCAATATCCAAGTCATGATAAAATTTTAAATTTGTCAATGTTCAAATCATAACAAAAATCCAGACTTAGTGAAATTCTAGCATAGTCAAGTGATAGTAAAATTCAAGACTTAGCCAATTTCTACGTTGCCCATCATATGGTAAATATTAAGACTGCCAAAATTTTATATGTCCATCTCATAGAAAAATTAGAGTCCAAGTCATGTTAATTTAGAGCTTTGTATGTCCATCTCACGGTAAAATTAGGTAGTCAGGATTTTTGCTGCGGCCTGAATATGTTAGAATATCAACTAACATGGGATAGCATCAAATTTGTCAATGTCATGGTAAAATTTCAGACTTAACAAATTCCAACACGACCCATCTCATGGTAAATTTATAAACTTAAACAAATTTTCATATGTCCATCTCATGGTAAAATTTTGATGGGCAATGCAAATTTTATCATGAAATGGGCTTATGCAAATTTTGGCTTTAAATTTGTAAATTCCAGACTTAGCAAAATTTAAAGACTTAATCTCATGGTAAATTTAAAGACTTAGCCAAAATTTTAAATATCCAAGTCATGGTAAAAATTTGCATATGTCCATCTCATAGTAAAATTTCAGACTTAGCCAATTTACATATGTCTAAACCTTAGTAAATATCAAGACTTAACAAATTCCAACATGTCCATCTCACGGTAAATTTGGGTACTTAAAACAGGGTCTTGGCGTCGTGAACTGTGGCGCCAGGCTTGGCGCCAATAACGATGGCGCCAAGCTTGGCGCCAATGGTGACGGCGCCAAGGTGCTGCCACGTCAGCGCCAGCTCGGCGTCGTCGGCCAAGTGGCATGGGGGCTTGGCGCCAACATCAACAGCGCCAAGCTGTGTTACCTTGGCGCCAGCGTGGATGGCGCCAAGCCCTGGGTCCATTTTCTGAAATCTTTCCGTCAGGGGCGTATTTGAGAAAATCTTTCGAAAAAGGGGCTAAAAAAACAAAAAAGACGGATAGCCGTCTTTTTTATAAGACGGCTAGTAATAACAGCTCTTGCCATGGCGGACCGCAACCTCGCGCCGACCTGGGTCACCACAGCCCGCTTCGGCGTTCTCACCCTCAACTCCGGCCTCACCATCTACAGCTCCTGGGGCGACCTCGTCTCCATCCTCTTCGTCTCAGGTTCGTACACCACCCTGCTTCTCCTTTTCTGCTGCCTCCGCGACTGCAAGCGGCCAAGCGGGTGGCCTCCGGCTCCCCGGCGAGGGAGCGGGCGAGGCGCAGGGTGTGGCCGCTCACCACGCTGCTCACCGTGGCCTTCGCCGCTTCGCGTGGAACGTGGCGTTGGTCATGCCTTCGGCTGTCATAGCTGCCATCGTCTGGGCGCTAGCCGTCGCGACCAATGCCGTCTCTGCTCTCTTCGCTCCCGGCGGTGTGGTCGCTCACCACGCTGCTCACCATGGCCTTCGCGTGGGAGGTGGCCGCGGTCATGCCTTCCACTGTCGCGGCGGCCGTCGTCTGGGTGCTAGCCGGCCGTCGCGACCACCGCCGGTGGCTTCTTTGCTCTGTTCGTTCCCGGATGAAGCCGTGGATCGGTCGGTGGCTTCAGGCCGTGTGTGTGTGTGACTGTGTGTGTCACCGATATGATGCATGTTTCAGCTTTCTCACCCTCTGCGTCCTCGCCATTTACCGCGCGTGGGGTGACCTCATCTAAATCCTCTTTGTTTCAGGTTCGTACGCCACCCTGCTGCTCCTTTTCCGTTGCCTGCGTGACTACGAGAGGGCACCCCTCAGTTCCCCAGCGAGAGAGCGGGCGAGGCGCGCGGTGTGGCCGCTCACCATGCTGCTCACGCTGACCCTGGGCCTCGTGAACTGCGACATGGCTCTCGCCATTCACAAGGCCCGCAACAACCTGGTCTCCACGACGTGCGTGCTCGTCACTTACGCGGCGCTCCTGGCGCTGGTCTGGCTCTTGGTTCGAGAATTTGCCGGCCATGCGCGCGGGGTCGTCGGCTCCGGACAGGATCAGGATCAAGGCCAAGGCCGCAGTGTGGGTGCTGCCCACGCTGCTCACTGAGATGTTATCAGTTTGGTATGGTTCATGGCCATCGCCACGGTTGCCTTTGGGTTCCGCTAGCTTATTCTTCTGTTCTGTACATGCCGCGTCAGGGTTACAAGATCTTACACTCTGTGTATAAGGCCCCGTTTGGTTTGGGTGTTAAAGTTTAATAAACACTGTAGCACTTTCGTCTTATTTGACAAAAAGTTTCCAATCTTGGACTAATTAGGCTTAATAGATTCGTCTTGTAAATTACTCCTAATCTGTGCCGACATGCATGCAATTAGTCTACATTTAGTACTCCATGCATTTGCCGCAACATTGATGTGACGGGAGTTAAACTTTAACATGTGCAAACCAAACAGGGCCTAAGATCTTTTATAATAATAAAAGCCGGGTCTTTGTTTTCAATTTTTGTATACTTCTTGCGTCTAACCTCTAAGCAAAGGTAGAGGTAGCGTGTTACCGTCTCTCTTTCACGCTTTCATTCACGACCTTCTCACGCAAAACTGTGTGTATGTACCTTCAAACTGCGAACATAAGGTTGACAAGTATCCTTGTGTGTTCGTTTTGTGATGAATGATTGTCAATGTGATCCATGAAGTAGGTTAAGTGGTGACTAACCCTATCATGGCGAAAGCTATGTGTACGACATGCTTCTTGACTTGTGTTGTGCAGGTGTGGAGCTCGGAGGGAGTGGTCGACGGCGAGGAGAAGGTCAAGTAGAGACGTGCCATACCGACGGACCAGGAGCGGTGAAGGGCGAACGTGAGGCTTGGACCAAGGGACCAGGAGGCCGGGTCACTAGCCGCGGTGGTTGACATCTGGGACATCGACAAGCGCAAGTTTACATGGAAGTGACGGTGTTGACCGAGTCAAGGATGGCGGTGACACACGTCGAGGCGGGGGATGTGTATGGAGTACGCTACTCGCGAGCGGATTTGGTTGTTTGAGCCTCAAAACCATCGGTGGCGGGCTTACGGATTTGGGTCTCAAAACCCGGGCGGAGGTTCCGAGGAAGAACGGACTACACGTGACGGCATCGGGGAGTTCGCGTCGAGGCAAAGCTACCGGTGAGGAGGCGCGGTGGTCGTCGGATGAAGAAGACACCATGTTAGACCTTTACGCCCTTGGGCTAAATAGTTTAGCTCATTTGTATCTAGGGGCAAAACTAGGAATGTGTAATAACCTGTTAAATAGGATGAGAGAGCCCCCATCTCCCTCACCTCCTCTATTTTTTTATTTTCTCCTTTAGAGTTTCTCCCTTTAGTTGCTTATTGAGAGAGGTCCACAGGTTATTCACTCTTCTGTGTATTTTGAGTTTGGTACCTAAGATATGATGGGAAGTGAGGCTTTTACCGTTCGTGGTTTCTTCCCTTTCCTGCTCTTGCTTCATCTTTTTGCTTAAGTTGTTTTGATGGGTTTTGGTTGATCAGTGACGAGCTGTGACATGTGCTGAACTATTTCTCTCAAGGAATCGGATCAATTTCACATGAGCTCATAGATCGATCGGTTTTTCGTTTTTGGGAGAAAACCCCGTTCTTGCCCTAAATTCTCAATTTCCCGAAGTTTGGGTTAATCTCGAGCAATGATTTTTGGGGAATAGTTTCGTTTCTAGTTGAATCTAAGCTGTGCAAATTTTGGAGACGAATCTTGGAGATTTGCTTCGGATTTCGTTGGATTTTGGGTCGCTCCTTTTCTTTCTGTTCGTTCGTGCTCTTTCACTGTTCCTGAGTTCGTGGCTGTTTTAAGCAGGAGCAGCTGTCCAGCAGCCAAGCGGTAGCACTACCAGCGCTAAGTGCTTAAGCATCAAGCAAGCTCTCTTGAGCAGTGCTAGCTGTGTGTGCTCATGGCTGACTACTAGCCTCTCTCCCTCCTGGTTTGCCTTGTGCTTGACATCGTGGTGCACCAGGTCTTGTTTCAGGCCACCGGATTTGTCACCGGTCACCACCAGCAGGCAGGGAACACTCACCAGTGGGCGAGCGCTCAGCTGCAGGAATCAGGCGTCGAGCATCTCGTTCGATTTCTTCCCTCCCTCGGTTGTTTGTTGCCGTTCGTGTTCGTCAATTACCGGTGCTAGTGGATCGAGGCAGTGCAGTCCGTGCCCGCATCCCAGCAGCTGCGTTCTTCTCTGGCGTCGTCGAGCAGAGCACCGGCAGGTTCGCTTGCTTCTCTCTCTGTTCTTGTGTGATTGGAAGGCCACGCTGCAGAGGAGCCCAGGCCTGCCGTCCTCTCTCTCCGGTGTGCACATTGCAGTAGCGAGGCTGCTCGGCCAAGCCTGCTGATCGGCTATGCCATCCAGGTGATTCTGTGCAGTAGCAGCATCATCTTCCTGTGTCCGTTGCTGCACGTGTGCATTCCTTGCTTGAATTTTGATTGGTCAAGAGTTTGGTCTTGCAACAGTGATATACAAGAAGAAATCTTTGGCTAATTATTGGGATATTTAATTGTGCTTCACAGCTGAAAATCAAGGCATTCTCTCTTCTCTGTTTTCGGCTTGTAGCCGGGAATTTCCGGTGTATAATTCCCGAGCTTGCTGTTTCTCTGTAGTTTGCGCATTTGAGCTCTGATTCATGTTCCGTCTTTTGCGTTGATCTTCTATCGTTTCATGGAAGCTATCTAGGTACTCTCGTCACCGGTTGGCTTGGGTATTATAGATTTGGGAACAATTGTCATGGTTTGTTTTTGTGGTGAATTTGGGATAGTGGTCGAAAGTTTCGAAGGAAATTTGAGGCTCCCATTCACCCCTCCTCTAGTCGCCGTTTTCGGTCCTTCGCGAACCCTCAAGGCCTCGATAAGGAGACAATCTTGCACTGCCTGCAACCTATCGTCTTAGGATGGAGGTCCAGATCGAGAGTCGCCGGCATGGACGCAGCAGGCGGCGCCCTCGGCCGCGCGGGAGCCGTCCTCCTCACCGCCGCCTGCGCCGCAGCCACGTATAGGGCGGTGGCGGCAGGGAATCGGACGTCGCCTCCATAGCGTTCGTGATCGTCAGCTACAGCGCTCTACTGCTTCTGCTGCGCTTCCTTCGCGAGCACGGGCTGTTGGCCCCGCCGGAGGTTGCGACTTGCGAGCATCCTGCCGTCGCCAGTCTCCGTGGGCGTCGTCTGGGCTGCGGCCGCTGTGACATCTGCGGCTGGCTTCCTTCTCCTCTTTCATCAGCAGCGTCGACGCCTCTAAGGCCCTGTTTAGTTGCCAGAAATTTTGCAAAATTTTTCAACATTCTCCGTCACATCGAATCTTTGGACGCATGTACGAAGCATTAAATATAGATAAAAAATAAAACTAATTACACAGTTTAGACGAAATGGACGAGACGAATCTTTTAAGCCTAGTTAGACCACGATTGGACACTAATTACCGAATAACAACGAACTTTGCTACAGTGTCATTTTGCAAAAAAAATTTGGAACTAAACCGGCCCTAAGCACTGCACCTGCACCTGAGCGATCGGCTGATTATATAATACTCCACTCATCCCAAATTACAAGTCATTGCAAGTTTTTTTTAGAGTCAAAGCATTTTAAGTTCGATTAAATTTATATAATAAAATAATAATATTTACGATACCAACAAAGTATTATTGGATTCTATATTAATTTTATTTTTGAATTATACATATTTGATGTCATAAATTTTTGTAATTCCCTCTATAATTTTGGTCAAGCTTGAGATGCTTGGACTCTCCAAAAAAGTTAAAATGACTTGTAATTTGAAATGGAGGGACTATATGCAGTAATCATTTGAGCGCAAACATATATACACGTACCAAATCTCATTTTATGAAAAAAGAAATTAACCATAGTACTAATTTTCTTGACAAAATAACATTGGGTCATTCTCTTTTTTTCCAAAAAGAAAATAATAATATAATATATACCAATGGACATGGGCCTCAATCGTGTTTCAGTCGACGGATCGATGATGTTGCAGGGCATTTGGACATTTGGTGCGGCGCACCATCGATGGATGTGCTCATGTGCAACTTAAGCTCCAAGCATCTCCAATAATTACATGGGATGCTGCTATATATGCTGCCTGGTTGCTACTTGTTAGCTGCCTAGCTGTATGTATTCTCTCAAACTTTTTGATGGCGTGCTACTCTACAAATATTCAATTCGATAAGTGATTGACGAGTTTTATTTTACTTTTGGCAGGTTACCATGCACGATGTTGTGCATATATATGTGATTATTGAAGGTTTGCCCCGTGTGCTGATTGGTGAAGAGAAGGAAATGCATGGATTGCTAGCTAGATCAAACAGTCCGGATACAGATGTACAAATATATATGGCGTATAGATGTAGTGCTTTCCATTATCTAAAAAGATATAGTGCTTTCGATGTACTGCGTTCTGATGAATTATTATGATACGAGATAGTGCAAGCGCTCGGACGTCCAGACGGACGTGCACGATCGGACGCCGAGCCTGCTCTTTTCCCCCACACCAGCCCGATGAGGCGTTTGCGCCCAACCCGCCCCCACGCGGCGTCTGCGCCCTCGGCCGACCCCACGTGGCGTCTACGCCCCGCCCGAACCCTCGCGCCCCTTCTAACAGCTGCAACACACGGGTGACATTGCAACATGTGCAACCACCCGATCTACTTTTGAAACATCCAAATGCAACAGTTGCAAGATACGTCTGAAAACAAATGAAATACTTGAAACATGCTTCTAAAACACTTTAAAAAACTTCTAAAAACGCTTGAAAACCATTGCAAACATACGCAACATTCAGATAAAACACTTACAACATATGTATGTAATATATGAAACATCCAGATACACACTTGCAACATATGTTTGAAAACACATATGAAACATTAGAAACAGACACTTGCAACATACGTATACAACCATTGCAACATATGCAACATCCCCAATCTACTTTTGCAACATTCATATGAAAAACTTGCAACATACCTCTGAAACACTTGAAACATGTACTTTCAGCGCAACTTCTTCTTGCTGCTTGGGTGAATGGAGGCTCGTCGGCATGCCGGAGGCAGCGACCCGGGGACGCTTGTAGACGGCGGGCTGGCGGTGGTGGCTCCGCAACGTGGTGGAGAGGCAGCCCGATACACGACTGGGAGAGGGCAGCCGCACGCCACGCCGTCCTGCAGCAGCGTCTCGGTGGCACAGAGCTTGTCGCTCCGGTGGAGAAGGTCACGGCAGGTCCGGTGGAGAAGGCCGTAGCACATCGCTCCGGTGGAGAAGGTAGATGGGATGGGAGGCGTGGTGGAGAGAGAGGCGCGATGGAGAGGAAGGCGAGCGGGAGTGCGCAGTGGAGAAGGAGGCCAGTGGACAGAAGGCAGACAGGAGGCACAATGGAGATGGCGGGCGGGATGCATGGTCGCAGCCTTGCTGGCTCATGGCACTGCGGTGAGTTTTTTCTTTTTCTTTTTTTAGAAAGCTACCGTGGCTAGAGATGAGTGAATAGGAATAGATAAGAGAGCCTTCTGGGCCTCCTGGCCTGCCAGCGGGGCCGTCATTACCGATTATGATATTGTGTGCCACAACCTGTACGTATTCTGTAGGCTGGGTTTACTTATCAGTATCATTCCAATTGTGATTTTTTTCGCTTAATTGTATCGCTCCTTGAATTTTGATGTCCATAACTCTTGGAACATAAAATGCCAAAACTAGTACGTCATGTTTCAAAAATTGAATTTCTTTTCGGCGGTTTTGCGATTTATTTTCAATTTCTATTTAGATCTCATGGTCTAAAATTTAGCCAATTAACCTTTATGTACTCATGTATAGCTGGTCTGGTTTCACTCCAAAATAAAGAAAAAGTGTAGCTGATATGTGCGGATGAGGATTTCATTAGTGAGCACTGGATCCCAGTGGAGACTGAGAATTTTGCAGACAGTGCACATCTTTGGGCGTAGAATCCCTATATAAATGTTCAAATAATTTTTTAGTGGAATCCCTATGTACTAGTATCCCTGTTCTGAATACTAGGATTTTTGTGTCCGATCGAATTAAGCACCAGAGAATGCAATGCAAATTGGCTGGACCCCTGCATGGATGGAAGCTACATACTCTCGCTTGCGATCCCATTCCCAGTCCGGCAAGCAAACTGGACCGATTGGATGCGGCTGCCTCTCGATGACGACCGATTGTGACGGTACGTGCGTGCGACGGTGATCCTCCGCCCTCGTACCGCCTCTACGTCGATGGTGGGATTCCGTTGGCGTATGCGCGTTAAGGTTATTGAAGCCGGCCACAACAAGTCAAGCAGGCCACAAGGTTCCCAGCTGGTTTTCATCTTTGTGCCCGGAGCTTTCAGCAAAAAGCATCCTATGCCTTCCAGTACAAGGCATCTAAAGCTGTTTATAGAGTAAAGTGCACTAGCGGTTCTTAAACTTACGCTGCTGTGTCATCCCGATCCTTAAACTCGCAAATCGATCGTTTAAGTCCTCAAACTTGTTCATCTGTGTCATCTGGGTCTCTAAACTTGTTCTGCGGTGTCATCCTGGTCCCTAAACTTGCAAAGCGACTGTTTAAGTCCTCAAACTTGTTCGGTTGTGTCATCCAGGTCTCTAAACATGGTTTTGAGTCTCATCTGGGTCCAAACAGGGCGATCTAAAAACTTGATATCAAACAATAATTCATAACTATTTCATATGAACTCAAACAAGGACAAACTTTATATCAAAATTATAGCCCTCGACGCGATCTAAAACTTTGTAGTTGAAAAGTTTTTTATTTGAAGTCGTTTAGTATCCCAAAATATCCCAAAATAGCAAAGCAGCAAATAGTTAGACCTGTGACTCATTCGAAAAAATTACGGGATTTCAGGTTAAGTATACTTCTATACACCGAGGCTAGAAGCCCTGCAAACCGTGACCACCGTGCTTGTTCGAAGTTCGAAGAATTTCTCGACGACCACAGGCTGACAGGAATGCAACTCGTTTGCACCTGGCATCGAATCTTAGCTTTTGCCAAGCAAAAGAAAAAAAACAAAAAAAAACTATTTGTCAAACTGGCCACGTTTAGATTGAAATTTTTTTTTGAACCCGATGAATAGTACCACTTTCGTCTTATTTGACAAATATTGTCCAACTAGGCTCAAAAGATTCATCTCGTGATTTCCAACTAAACTGTGTAATTAGTTATTTTTTTACCTACATTTAATAATCCATGCAAGCGGTTAAAAATTGATGTGATGGAGAGAGAGTGAAAAAATTCTAACTTTTGGATGCATCTAAATAAGGCCTAGCAATTGCAATGAAATGTTCTAAAATTTTGTTCAAAGAAATGGTCTTAAAATTGTCAGGCCAACTATAAATGACGTCTATAAATTCAAAATCAGCCGGAGATAGCTGCGGTAGGCGGGACCGATTGTAATAATTAATAATAAATGAATAAGTAGTACAACTGGCCGTTGGTGGAGCGGATCACCTATAGTTGGTGAGGTGAGTAGGTGACAGCCAATTCCCGTTGTTTCTCCCATTGCTAATGTACGCGTTTAGTTTGAGCTGCCATACTACGAACAACCTTGGTTCTCTTTCCTGCCCCTGGCAAACCGAAATCAAGCAAATCGCATGGACCAACATTTCTCCGGCCGCCTAACCAAGCTGGGCTTCGGCGTCCTGGCGTGCAACTCGGGGCTCGCCATCTACAACTCCTGGGGCGACGCGACCTCTGTCTCTTTGGTGCTGCTCGCGGACGCCGCGCTCTTGCTCCTCTTCCTCTGCCTCCGTGAGTTCGAGCAGGACGGCGGCAGGGGCAGGGAGGACGCCAAGATCAAAGCCGCGGTGTGGGCACTCACGACACTGCTGACGGCCATGTTCGCGTCCAGGGTGGCGCCGGTGATGCCGCCGGCCGTGGGCGCGGTGGTCTGGGTCATGGCGGTGGCCACGACTGCTGGTGGGTTCTGGGCGTTCTTCTTGAATCCGTGATGGTTTTGCGATCTTCTCCACAAGGTTTGCCCTTTCTGTTTGCGATGGTTTCTCTTTTGTTCTTTGCTTCATATGAGACGCACAGCACATGCTTCGCGTTCTTATAATTGTACTCATGACTCATCTCAATGATTTGTTCTGGGCAGCATATTGGAATTTTATCATTGCCTACGTTCCCAGAATCGAATTGTATAACAGACCTAGTTCAATGTTATCCCTAATCCAACTTCAAATCAATCAAAACATGAAAAGTTAGCCGCAAAAGAAATGGAATTGTGCGCATATTTAGAGGATGCAGTGACATCTTGCATACTGTAGCAAGAATAAGCAAATTATTTTATTTTAAACTAATTACGCAGTCCTAGACAGTAGCAAATATTTAAAAATGGTTAGCTTCACTTCAGCGGCCTCTCGAGAGAGGTACGGTACATAAGTCATAAATAGAACTCGACCCTCGGACGAGCAGTGCTTAAGAAGGAGACCTCTCATGCAAATCGAGAAAAACTCTCAAACCTCGTACTCCGTCCGCACACAAGGCCCGTAACTCTGTGAGTGGGCCGGTCCACAACCTATGTTTTGGGAAACGCGAAGCAGATGGGGGATTTTTTTCCCTCCGGCCAACATAATTCACTCGCGTGGGGGGATCGAACCCTGGCCAGCAGGTGCCATCGAGACTGCTAGACCAACCGGACTAGCAGCTCTTGGCAGTCATAAATAAAACTGAGTCAGTCGTTGTGGAGAAAATAAAATAGAAAATGAGTCAGGCATGACTAAGCCCGCTCCCAAGTTGCGGGGCGAAATGAGAGTGGAAATACACTCTGGTACAGGTAGGATCAATTCCGAAGTGTCTGGACGTTCTCGAAAAAAAATTCCGGAGCGTCTGGGAGGTTGGAATGGATTGGTTGTGTGGTTTCTTCTTCGGACAGCGACATGCCTGAGCGCGAGAGGACTACCATCGGCATGGGTTTGTTTAATTACTTATTACCACCGCTATATGTCCCAGGGGCATTCATCCATGCATGCACGTCTTGTGGATGCCAAGATGTCGATCGATCGAAAGACCAGACCGAGGAAAGGGCAACCGACATGTCTGTGAATTTTTGGGCTCTTGAGCATATGGGAGGGTAGGGCAGGGCGTTCAAATCCATCCATGTTCTGCCCAAAGATTGAGGGCGTGTTTAGTTCGCGGCTGTAAAGTTTTTAGGGTACTGTAGCACATGTATAACTATAGCAATTAATGTTCAATCATGAATTAATTAAGCTTAAAAGATTCGTCACGCAAAATATATTATCTATATTTAATGTTCCAGGCATGTCTCTAAACATTTGATGCGATGCAAACGGTCACCCGCTTGTTCAGAATCCACAACATGAGTACTTTTCTTTTTTTTTATTATTCGAGGATGCGACATTGGAGTAACTCTCAACCTACATATACTAGTACAAATGTTTGTAATAAATTCTTTGGCCCCAAAATTCAAACTCAGTAATGCGACGGGAAACAACTGGGGTACGTGCACCGTCGGAGAGTTAGCCGTTGGAGCGGCGTACGGACGACGTACGCGGTCTGGTTCTGGTTGTGCCGCTTTTTTATTTTTTTTCCTTTTTTTCAAAAGATTCTCTTCAATATGCTCCTGGCGGAAACATTTCAAAAAATAAACCCTGATCTTGACGCCAAAGTCGCCGGCGCCAAGATACAATCGCATGGCGCCCGGGTCATTGGCGCCAAGCCCCTGGCGTCGTGGCGCTGACGTGGCAGGGGTCTTGACGCCATCCTCATTGGCGCCAAGGCTTGGTGTCATAGATCTTGGCGCTAAGGCTTGACGCCATAGATCTTGGCGCCAAGTTTAGAAATATCCCGTCATCGCCCGCCTCTCTCTCCCACACTTTTTTTCCCGCGCCGAACCAGCCGCCGCGCCGTCGTTGACGGACGCCCGCGCCGCCCGCGGCCGCGCCATGCCACACCGCTCGCCCGCGGCCGCGCCCACGCCACCTGCGGCCACACTGGCGCTGCCCGGCCCGCCGCCCACCCGCGGCCGCGCTTGCGCCCACACCGGTCGGCTGCACCCACGCCGTCCGCCCCGCCCCGCGCCATGCACGCCCGTGTCGTCCGCGCTGCGGTCGCGGCATCCGCCTGCCTGCCCCAATCGTCCCGCGCCGTCCGCCACGCCCCGGGCCATGCGCGCCGCGTCGTCCGCCTGCCCGGCCCGACCATCCCGCCCCAGCCGTCTGCCCCGGCGCGACCACCTGCCCGCGTCGTCCGCCCCGCCCCGCGCCCACGTCGTCCGCCCCGCTCCGCGCCCGCGCCGTCCGCCCCGCCCCGCGTAAGGTACAACCAGTTGTATAACTTTGTTAGTAGTTGCTAATAGTTAGTTAAATAGTTATATATTTAGTAGTGCTTGACATAGTTAGTTTGATAGTTACTTGACATAGTTAGTAGTGCTTATTAATAGTATTTAGTAGTGAATTGATAGTAAATGTAACGGCGTTGGTAGTATATTGATTTAGTGATATGGATATGTAAATAGGTACATACATAGATATATTGTTATTTTGGTAAGATTTAACTAATTAGTTATTAGATTATATCCATATACTTAGTTGTTAACTTATTTACTTAGGTTCTAGTTAGTATGTATTGGATAGGTACTATATGAAAACTACTTTGGACTAAACTCGGTGTGTTTGTATTTGTGTATGAAATATTAGATGGACAACCTAGTGAGCATATATCATGAAGGCACTGTGGAACGAGATCGCTATGGATATGTTGAGTTTGTTGACATGTAAAGTGTGTCTGTGCTATTTAATGAGAAGCCATCATTTAGTGAGTTGGATGCAAGGGCCATCATTTAGTGAGTGGTATGTCATTTGCTCTACTTTTCTATATCGATTTGTGTAACAATGAACTATAACTTTGAACTTTGTTGTAGAGCAACACCCTTAGGGTGTCGTTCGAAGAAATAGAGCGCTTTCATCCGAGGGTGACGGACGATGACAGGCGTAGCTTCCTTGACGTAAAATTCTATAAATATGCAAATAGTAGATTACTAACACGTTCAATACATTCAGTAGACATGATTTTGTTCACCAGAGACTGGCACATCGGCTACGTCGTGGCGCTGCTCGCTGTGGTTGCAGGACAGCCACGACACGGGACGTGCACGTGCCTTCTGCAGCCAGAGGTGGCGTAGGTTCGTCTAGCCACGCACCTATAGGGTCGCGAGGCATTTGCACCGAGGACGAGGACGAGGACGACAACCACAAGGACGTGGATCAGGGGCACGAGGAGCTTGGACCGTCTCCCTCGACTCAGCCTACGCAACAGGTAGGTACCAGGCGACGTCAACCACCTGACCCTTACACTCTAGGCACCCACGCTCTTGGACAGAAGGGCAAGGGTAGGTCTAGGAGACAGTGAGGGCTTTGGTAGATTTTAAGTTAGATGTTTTCATTGATTGTGGTGGACTTGTGGTCTTTTATTATATATTATTATAGACTATTATTATGGACTGTTCTAGCCTATTATTATGTACTGTATGAGCTACTATGGAGTTTATGGCATATTAAGGACTTTATGCGCTTTTAGGATGCTCATATATATTGTTTGAGATGAATGTCATGTATATTTGTTGATGACATATGTTAATGTGATATTTGTGTTTGGATTGAATTGAAAAATAGGGAAAACTCTGCCAAAATTTTCTGCCACATGTCAAGTCGTGCAGTACACCGATAGCATATAGCCTTTTCAGTGATTTATCATGTCACTGTCCTATCGTACATCATCTTTTACAGATGAATTGATTGATAAAAGGAATCTAGTCTTTTCAGATGAATTTTCAAATAGGCTTTTCAGTTTTTCAAATAGACTTTTCAGGGATGGCATCTAGGCCATTCTAGTGTCCTACGAAATAGACTTTTCATTGATACGTAGTAGGCTTTTCAGGAGCATTGAAGCCACACTACAACGGCTTCCCACTCTACTCCTGCCTATATATACACCTTCCTTCATACGATGCAAGTCACTTGAAACCAGTAGTTGGTTACCTACGAGTATTAATGTCTGGAGGGTCATCTAGAGGGAAGGAAAAGGGGGGACGAAGGGAACTCTCATTGTGTGGGAGGGGTCTCTGGGTCCGGAAGACTTTGATGAACCAGTGTATCATTTTTCGGTCGAGACCAAGAGAGATTTCACCAAAGAGTGCCATCTCTGAGGATACGATAACCGGAAAGAAGATTGGCCAAAACGTAAACATAGTAAGGACTGCTTAGTGCATATGTTCGTGTAGGGTTTGGATGGAGGTCATCATTTCTTCAAATGTCCATGAGCAGAGGTAATTGGTTTTAAAATTCTTTACTCAAATTTTTTTCTCCATTGCTTTGCATCTTATAGGCCAAACTAACTGCATTGTTCACTAAAATCTTTGAAATGCAGTGTTCAGAGTCTAAAGAAAATTATGGCTTCACTAGGTGGATCGATCCTAGACCAATCTATCCGCACGCACAGTACATCTATTATTTGTAAGACCGTATCTTCGAACTAGAAAGGGAAGTTAGCAGCGGTTACAAGGACGACGAAGCCGACGATAGCAACAGTGGTGGCGTTTCACAGGAGGGACTATGTCATGATCCATATTGCACATGCCCTAATCACAAGAACAACAGGCCTCCGCCACCACCCCCGCCACCCTCACCACAAACAATGGGAGGGTACTGTGGAGAAGGGGCAACACAATTTGCTATGTGGCCGCACTACTAGATAGAACAAATCTATCGTGTTCACATGCCATATCCGTGTTAGGTTTATTGTTCGGTTTAATTACCTAAGGCATGTTAGGTTTAGTCCTAGGAACTATGTACACTTATTTCGTACATATTTCTCACATGTCATGTAATGTGTTTGTTGTTCGCTCCAATTACCTAAGGCATGTTAGGTTTAGTCAGGACATATGTGCCCTAGTTTGGTACATGTTCTGACATGCTATGTTCTATATTATGCGTGTTGAATTGTGAAATCTACTACTTTCTTATGTGTTATGTGCACTTCGAGAACTAGTTTCAGTACATCAACTACATTAAACCTAATATATGACAACACTATGAAAGGTCCAAACACTTAAAGTGCATATGAAGTACATGACGACGAACTAAATAACACAGAACATGCCCTAGGTACATGATTTACCTAAAGTGCATTACATTAAACACATTGCATACTACATCGACCACATTGTCTATGATTAAACCATACAACTAGCCAACTACTGAGTGCAACGAGGCCGCTTTCCCTTTTTCTGGGCATCGAGATTCTCCTCCATCGCTGCATTCGCTCGGCGCATGCGCTCAAGCTTCTTCTCCCTCTCCTCCCTATACGCAGCAACACGCCTCCTTTCCTCCTTTTCCTTGTGCTCCTTTTCTGCTGCCTTCTCTCTGCGTCTCTTCTCTAATATCTCCAGATACTCCGCATCCCACTCCGTCAGGCCTTGTAGAAACCGCATGTCAGCCTCCTTGATCTCAGTGTCGATCCACTACTCAAAATCACAGAGCGGTGGAGGGGTCTGCAGCAAAGGCAATTGTTACAAAACCAATTAATATGCAAGACCTCATATGACATAAATTAATTAATAAACAATAGCAATTTCTCACAATAAATGTACTGCGGCGCTGACGCTCTGTAGGCTCCCATACAAAATTGAAATACATCAAATACCTCTGCTTATACGTTGCCTCATCTTCGGAAATGTCTTCCTTGCAAGGATCACCATAGAATCACATGGGTATTGGCACACCGCTAGGGAGCGGCTTTGGGACGTAGGGACTTTCGGTCATCCGTCCATAACTACAATTCAACAAATTCAGTTCTAATATAACAAAACAAATAACAATAAACCCTAAAACCTAGGGTTTAACATATGATGAAAAAGATCGACGCATACCTTTGTTTTCTAGCTTTTCCACGCCTAGGCATCCTACGGTTGTACAATACATACGAATTTTAAAAAGTGCATGAACCAATAACATGTGAAGTTTCATAGGTTAAGAATATGACTTGATTTTACCAAATCGATTCGAAATAAAGAAGGAAGGGTGAGAGGATACCTGGCTCTCCAAGATCGACGGATAAAATCCAACTTTCCATAGTCCAATATGTCGATTGAAGAGATTGGCCGAAGTAGACAAAGGAAAAACCCGAAGAAGAGAAGAAAGAAAATAAGAATGGCTCAGGGAGAAAGAGTGGTGTGGGTTTAAGAGCGGGGTCTTGGCGCCAATGAGCCTGGCGCTAAGACCCCTGCCACGTCAACGCCACGACGCCAGGGGCTTGGCGCCAATGACCTTGGCGCCATGCCGTTATATCTTGGCGCCGACGACTATGGCGCCAAGAGCAGGGTCCATTTTTTGAAATCTTTCCGCCAGGGACATATTTGAGAGAATCTTTCAAAAAAGGGCTAAAAACAAAAAAGACGGTCTGGTCGTGTGTCACAGTCGTTTTGCCGTCGTGGTGATGTGTTTCAGAACCCTTGTGCAGTTCTGCAACGACTGCGCCGACATTGGGAGGGAGATCACCAGGGGAAGTAAAGAAATTGTGAAAGCAAGATTCAAATTATTACTGGACTTCTCCTTACATATCGAGTACTCCCTCCGTCCCAAAGTGTCTGTCGCTTTCGTTTCCCGAGAAACAACTTTGACAAAATATATATTAAAAAATATTAATATTTATGATACATGATTGGTATCATTGAAAAGATCTTTGAATCTAGTTTTTTAATAAATTTATTTAGAGATACAAATGTTGCACGTATTTTCTATAAATTGAGTCAAACTTGTGGCACGAAAACCGAAAACGACAAATAAATTAGGACAGAAGGAGTAAGTTCATTGCAGGTTTGTCACTTTGGCTGTCTTTGGCACAGCTCCCGTCCGATAGGCTCCGGCTCCTTGTGCAGAACTGTGTTGTCTTGTACACGTTACGCTTTGGCTCCTTCGGTCAAGAGAGAGAAAGCCGGAGGAGCAACACTTGAGAGGCTCCGGTGGCTCCTCTACACTGCAGCTACAGTAGACAAAGCCGGAGCCACCGAGCCCCTCCAAACAGGCTCTTTGTCTCAGGACAATCATCAGGGGGAAGCACACGTTTTGCCGACACCGTGATCAAAATGAGGCTTGTCGGCCATTCATATAGTATCTCCATTTTTTATTATTAAATAAAACCAAAAAAGGCACAAGTCGATCGGTACCCCGCTCTTTTTTTCTTTTTTCTTTCTTTTTTCTTTTTTTAAGGGTGGGCACCGATGATTGGCTCCGCTGCAGTACCGCGCCCTATATATATCGTTGTCTGGAAACCGAAAGGGTCCTTTGCAGCTTTCCTCGATCAACCATCCTAACGTAGACTCTATTTGTGTTTGAGCTTTTTAGCCTCCAAACTCTCCACATATACAGTCATACAGACGGGGAAAAAAATAGCTCACACCGCGTGAGTTGGCATGGACAGGCAACGGTCGTGTCTAACCAGCCTGGGTTTCGGCGTCCTGGCATTCACCTCGGTGCTCGCCATCTACAGCTCCTGGGGCGACGCGAACTCCGTGGAATTCGTGCTGCTCGCGTACGCCGCTCTCCTGCTCCTCTTCCTCTGCCTCCGTGAGTTCGAGCAGGGCGGCGACAGGGGCAGGGGCAGGGAAACCAGGATCAAGGCCGCGGTGTGGGCGCTCACGACGCTGCTCACGGCCATGTTTGCGTCCAGGGTTGCGCCGCTGTTGCCGCCGCTCGTCGGCGCCCTTGTCTGGGCGATGGCCGTCGCCACGGCCGCTGGCGGCCTCTGGGTGTTCTTCCTGAATCCATGATGCGTTGCAGACAGAGTATGTGTGTGTTTCCTGGTTGTAGCAGCTTGTGCTGGTACTCTATTCGTTATTTTTTTAATATGTACGGTATGTATCTGTATGATATAAAACCCTTTGTTTTTTTTTTTGTATATGAAGAGATGTAGTATATGTTTATGTTTTATTATTTCGATCATTCTATGGCAGCTCCTTCCACTGTCACGAATTGGATATAGCCGTATATTCAGACTGTCATTTCGTGGTACCACGCATTGTAATTGTGTTGCATGCGTGCGAAGTAAGGTGCCTCTTCAATTGTCATAGCCATAATTGGAACCCACTCATTTCCGCCCGGTTCGCTTGTCTTATAATCCGTACTTTTCAGCTTGTTTTTTTAGTCGGAATAGTATTTTTTCTCACAACAAATCAGCGAACAGTACTTTTAGCCATGACTTTTCAACGAAGCGAACGGGCACTTCGTCGTGACGACTCTAGAGAAACAATGACACACCCATATAGTTTCAACATAGTTTCTAATAAGCTAATATTTTCTTCCAAACCCTAACTAGAATTCTAATGCTTGAATCCACCGTTTAAACAACTAATAAGAGCATCATTACCTTTGACCGAGGCCGGGGAGGAGCTTAGGGGAAGGTAGGGAGGGAGGCCGGAATGGAGGGCAGGGCGGCGGCCAGGCTCGGGGGAGTCGGGAGGCGGCGGCGTGGGCGCCTGGAGCTGCCTTCAGCTCCAGTCGAACCAAGGCAGACAGATGGAGGGAGCCTGCAGCGCAAGGCTTATGTCGGGCCTCACCGCGCCATGACAAGTGGTGCGGCACTGCCGCGCCCTAATCCATGGCGCGACAGGACCGGCCACGTCATCATCTAGCGACACCACTCGCTGCCACGTGGTCACCTTCGCCGCGCCTCCATGCATGGCGCGGTGGCTTGATTTTGCCACGCCATGCAAATAGGTGCGGCCAAAAGTGTTAGATTAGAAAAAAAATTATACAATGTCAGATTTAAAAATAGTTTAAAAAAGTGTTAAAAATAAAATGCCCCCGTACGCCTACAATGACACCCGCCCCGTACGCCTCAATGTATAGCAGCCTATTCGCTTGAGCTTTCAGCCGTTTATTTTCAGCCAGCCAGCAGTGTTTTTCTCTCACAACAATCCAGCCAATAGTACTTTCAGCCGCTTATTTTCAGCCCAAGCGAATAGGCTGTAGAAGGATTCAGTGCAATGAACAGTTGGACACACGAACAAATTGCGCGCGCCTCAACTACTGATGCCATGAACATGAAGTCACATGGAATCAGGATCATGTCTGCGTCTTGCCATGCCGACAATGCTGTCGGCACGCCCGCAGCTTCCACACGGTCGATCATAGACGTCGGTGGTCACAGCTATGTATCGGCAGTCCGCACCACGCCTGCGAAAAATGGATGGAGGAGAGCGCGACCCACGGGCAAACGCCGTGTCGACCGGCGGCCGACCACGAGGTCCTTCCGGCTTCCGCAACGCCTGTACGAAATCAGGAGCGTTGCACCTTTTTCAAGTTCACAAATTACTCCTTCCGTTCTAAATCACTTTCTAGCTTTTCTACATATATATTAATTTTTACTATATATATCTGAATATAATACATAATACAGTATATAATATATATCTAAATACGCATAAGTAATATTAGAAAAAGAGTGTGTCCCAATTTAAAGTTTCAGTAACTAACCTCCTAGTCGCGTCGAGGATCATAGCGCGACTCATTAGTATAATGACGCCACATGCATTGTGGTTGATATGACTGCTGTTATGTATATTTTTCGTTTTAGATAGAAAAAAGAAGTTAGAGAATAGTTGGCACTAAGGCTAGTCTTGCTAGAGAGTTTCATGTCTCAGTTTTCAATATATTCATATTTTAGGAAGAGTGCCGAAGAGTTTTGTGCGCGATACATCCCGGATACCCTCATCGCTATACATGGGCTGGACCATCCGAGGTGGCCTGGCCCACAATATCAAGGCGTGCAACGCAAGGCTACAAAGTGTATTAGACATTGTAATAGTACCAAATCGGATACTTTACTTGTAACCCTCCACCGAGTATATAAGGAGAGGAAGGGGTCCCTAGAGGACAGGTCATACATCTCATTATACACAGCAATACAAATCAGACGCAGGACGTAGGTGTTACGCCCTCACGGTAGCCGAACCTGGATAAAACCTTGTTGTGTCTTGTGCACCTGTCTACCGACTAATCTACTATCACGGGCATACCCCTCGATGGACTGTCGACCACATTTCATCGACAGTGGCGCGCCAGGTAGGGGGTGTGCGTACGGACTCCCATGCGAGCCAGATGAGATTCTCTACTAAAAATCGGGTGAGTCGTTCTACGTTGTTGATTGGATCAGTCTGTTCTTCGAATATCTAATACAGATTGATTTTTCTGCATGTAACGACATCTCTCGTTCGTAATCTACTTCGCTAACATAACACTAGAGCTCGCTGGGATTAATATCGAGAATTAACTCGACAACGACGGACTCGGCGGCTTCAGCGGCAGGAGAGCAGTTCCAACATGCTCCGACTACGACCACGGCCTCTTGCCCCGACCACCTGCCACGTCGCAATAATAATCGCCGCAAGGAAAGGCGCTACGACAACTGCGACGCCGTCGTCATGACGGATCAGAAAGCTCGAGAGCCAGACAATTTCATCACCACTGACCAGACAACGTCTTAACTAAAGCTACGTACACTTCCAATATTTATATTTAATACAATTTTCACTATGACTTTTCTCCACAACGTCCTCGTCATGATTATTCTTTAAATAACGTTTGTCCATGTATACCATCTTAAAGATTACATACATCTATGCTTAATGCAAATCCCTGACCAGTCACGTTGACGCTCGATGTCTCTAGAGACGGCCCTGTCTTCGATTTCTCCCCACACGTACACGAGCGTCTGCCCTCTGCGTTACGGGTGGTCGGTAGCGGCTCCTTAGCGACGCCATCCACACGCACACAGGCTCCACGCTCAGCGTAACCCGGGCAAGCTAGGGCTGGAAACTCAGCGACATACTAACTAGTCGAGCGGTTTGTGCTAAGTGTAAACACAAACCTCACATCAACACTGATGTTTACAAAGCACCAATTGCTTTATCACATCATGCTCATTTGCAACTGACTGCTGAGCGTCATATACTATTTCATCATTACTGATTCTCTCCGGAGTTCATATATTCCTACATCACGTACTACCGCTCTACATATTTATATTGCAGGATCTTCACCGAGCTCTCGTCGCTCCTCGTCAGGCTCGTCGCCGAGCTCTCGCTGCTCGACCACGTCTCCGGCCACGCTGGGGACTCCTTGCCGAGCTCTCGTCGCTCCTCGTTAGGCTCGTCTCCGAGCTCTCACAGCTCGACCACGTCTCCGGCCACACTGGGGACTCCTCGCCGAGCTCTCGTCGCTCCTCGTTAGGATCGTCGCCGAGCTCTCGTCGCTCGACCACGTCTCCGGCCACGCTGGGGAATCCTCGTCGAGCTCTCGTCGCTCGACCACGTCTCTGGCCACGTTGGGGACTCCTCGCCGAGCTCTTGTCGCTCCTCGTCAGGCTTGTCACCGAGCTCTCGCCGTTCGACCACGTCTCCGGCCACGCTGGGGACTCCTCGCCGAGCTCTCGTCGCTCCTCGTCAGGCTCATCGTCAAGCTCTCGCCGCTCGACCACGTCTCCGGTCACGCTGGGGACTCCTCATCTACTCCATGCTGTTCAGATCAGGGTGCTGATCTTGGGCACATCAGGGAGCTTGATGCGTACATCGCTAGTGACGTTGGCTGGCAAGCTTTTGGATTTATTTTCTTTAGACCCTGGCACCACGTGTCTACGTCACCTACTACCAGGCTCGGGGACTAAGTGGTTACACTTTACCTCGCGGTGAATGTAGTGCTTTTCTTCTGGCTTACACTCCTTATCGACCAAGGAGTCTAAGTGCTACACTTCCTAAGAAGGAAATCTTTTTCTTCTTCTCAAGAGCACCATGCATTATTCGAACAACCAACTTCTTCGGTAAATCCAGTCGGCTGATGTCACGACAGGTCGAAGACCGTCAGCAACTGCTTGGACGGTATGTTCAGTGGTCGAAGACTCCAAAAGCTGAAACCTCACTGGTCGGAAGAAGGTCATCGGCGTGTTGCTTCATAATCCATGGCGCTCGGGGACTAGCTGTGGGGGATATACCCCCGGATACCCTCATGGCTATACATGGACCGGACCATCCGAGGTGGCCTGGCCCACAATATCAAGGCGTGCACCGCAAGGCTACAAGGTGTACTAGCCATTATAATAGTACCAAATCAGATACTTTACTTGTAACCCTCCTCCTCCAGAGTATATAAGGAGAGGAAGGGGTCCCCTAGAGGACAGGTCATACATCTCATTATACACAGCAATACAAATCAGACACATGACGTAGGTGTTACGCCCTCACGGCGGCCAAACCTGGATAAAATCTTGTTGTGTCTTGCGTCACCATCCGATTCGTGTCTTGCGTACCTGTCTACCGACTAATCTACCATCACAGGTATACCCCTCGATGGACTGCCGACCACATTTCGTCGACGAGTTTCATCCCCGTAAAACTCTATCTATTCTTGTGAAACTTTTACTATCTCTCTCTTCATCGCATATTTAATGTGCGTGAAACTATATGATGAAACTTCCACGATGACTGGCCTCACCATAGAGTCAATAACGTGACCCAATTGCCGAGTCAGCAGTACGTGTGGAAAATGCTCCCTGCGATTTCCAGCGTGTGCATTTAGTTACTCTTCTCCGTAGTGACAAGTCGCCATGGACTTTAGCGTGACCAAAAGAACTACTCCCTCCATCCGCAAAAGAACGTAAGTATATAGGAACCATGTTGGTCAAACTAGCTCATGTTTGACAATATTTATAGTAAATAGTATTAGCGTTTATGGCTCTAAATAAATTTGTTATGAAAATATATTCTATAACTAATAATCTAATGTTACTTATTTTATATCATTAACGTAAATACTGTTTTGTATAAATTTAGTTAAAGTTTACTGGTTGACTTCTTCAAAAGCGAGAGTTGTATCCTTTTATGGACGGATGAGTAGTTCCTAAAAATTTAGTTTAGTGCATACTTTTTCAAAAATATATGGGCTAAAATGAAAAATATCTCTCTCTTTTTTTAGTGGGTCTGGATTTGCGTATTGAGTTTTCGTGGCCCACGTACCCAAGCGCCCTCACGATTCACGAACCAAAGAAAAGAGGGCTTTCGTGGCCCAGCGCTGTTGTCGGGTTGTGGGGGCCCAGCAAACGCGTAGGAATCTCACTGGCCATGGACCATGGTAGGTCAGACCGAATGTTCTTTACCATTTTTCTTCCATTCCTATGATAAGTCGCAAAAATAATATACATATGTTATTTTTCAGAAGTTAAATATTTTGAATAAATACCTCTCTAAAAGATGTGCATTTATTTTAGAATAGAGAGGGTACTTCCCTTCTTTTATTATACTAGCAAATATGCTCGTGCGATGCAACGGGAGAAAAAACATCACATAAATTTACGAAAAATGAGAATAGGGAATGTTATGTGTGTATTTATGTTTTACGTTTCTATGCAATTTAAGACCCCTATTTATTTTATGATGACTACGACCTCCATTATATAAGTTAATATTTGATAATAATATGACATTATCCTTTTAAGCTTGTAGCAAGTTAAAATACAACCTTCATAATTTCTCTCTCTCAGTGCATAAGCACATAAATATTTAGACATAAATATATCATAACTTTAATTTCATACTATCCATATATTGCTACAGTTAAATTTCAAGTATCGTGACTTTTTTAAAAAAACCAAAAATTAGTAGTTCTAATATATGATTAAAGTTAGCGAGGAGTTAGTTATTAGCATGTAGTGTGTTCACTGCCGGGTGTGAGGCCTCTCTTGGATATATTTATTTAGACTGGATTAGACAATAAATTAATATATATTTCAGTTTATTGGTTGATTAGTTGGACCATCAACTGATTTAGAATTTAATAAGAACATGTTTTCTTTCTAATTGAAACGTCATCAACCGTAACTCGAGGAGTGAAAATCTTTATTTCTCACGGAAAAGCTGGTTAATGATTGGGAGATCCATGTTGTATTTGTTAAGTATTTATTTTTGATGTAAAAGAAAACCCACCTGAGTTGACAAATAAACTAAGAAAAAAATTGGACCAATCGTATAAGGTACTATAACACAGGAACTTGTAGAAAACGGCTATCGAAAAACATGCGGACTAAAAAACAGAAAAAAGTTAGGAAACAATAAACGGAATCGGCAACTGAGGCACGGAAACGAAACAAAGATTTTAAATAATTTGAAACGTGCTGACAAAAAAGAAAGAACATATCATGGATACCATGCGTATGCATATGACACATATTAGTTGTAACTTGTGAGATTGGCACTTACCTTGCGAAAAGCAAATAATTAATTAACAAATCTAAGTTGCTTCCTTAACATCAACAAATTAATCTTACCGCTCCTGGACTTCGACTCTAATACACGCAAGACATGATCGCAGCGTTGAGCGAGTTCGGTTCGTATACGACACGTGAGGCCTTAGTTTCTAAAACAAACACAGAAACAATCCGATCGGAACATCTTGTATTTGGATTAGGATTCCTGGTTATATTCTGGCTATATATATAAAACGTGTGAGCTATAGACAGTAGACAGACATGAAGAGAGACAATTTCCACATTCACGGAGTTACGAAAAAAAGAGTCTGAAATTTTGCCTCTTTATTATTAGGGATTAGGTGTAGATTAATGAGAAAACAACAACGTTCCTTAGCTTGCAAGTTTCACACACGTGCTCATGAGAGCCCGTGAATCCGGCGATCTTGGCACCCTAAGCTAAGCAAGCTCACAAGTCACAAGCTTTTTTTTAAAAAAAATCACACTATAAATATAGACGTTCATATGATTACATGTACACTTATCTTTATAAAAATACATACATATGCATTCTACCCCTACAAGTATCTCCAAAAAAAAAAGTAAGCCGAAAGTTTTTATTATTGTTGTCTCAATTTCAATGAGAAGTAGGATACCACTGAAAAAATAAGGTCATAATTTTTACCTCCGTAAGTACCTCTGACATCTCTAAAAGATTCGGTAAATTTTGAAATTGACAAAGTCATCAGATACACCTTTGGTTTAAATGAAAATATTTTGTTACAAGTAACATGACCTGTTAAAGTTATGTTCACTTCGCGTCGTAAGCTCGATCATCACGCTCTGACGCTCGTTGTAAGCAAATTGGCTACTGCGATCGTCATCCTAAGTTCCTGACCAAGTAGAAAGATCAATTTCTGCAGCAACATGCGTATAAATCGGAGTAAAGCAGGCCCGGTGGTAGCCTGAAGTAGTGAAGTGCGCAGCCCCAAGACACGACAACACGGGCACACGGCTGCACATTTTAGCAGCATGCAGGGCCCGTGTCTCCGCCCCGATGCTCCTCCATTCGCCGGCCAGACGTAATCAACCCACTGCTCTTGTGCAGTGGCGGATGCAGGATGAGAATCAAGGAGGGGCTAAAACAATGGAGATGTTAATTTTCATGAAAATTTAATGGTGATTTGAGATTTTGCTACAGTACTTTTAATGGTAAATCAAGTCATTAGGGGGGCTGGAGCCCCCCCCCCCTCTGTAAATCCGCCACTGCTCTTGTGGTATTGTGCTGCGCCGAATGGCAAAACCACGAATTATTTGTGATCGCTCCACACAGCTGGTGGCATTGCGTAGCACGGTAGCCAGCACCCTTCGCAGAGTGGAGTCCCCGTCGTCGCTTGCTAGGTAAGAACCCATGTGGCAGCAGCTGTGCGCTAGCGTGCGTGATCTCGTCAGAGCAAGCGACGACAAGCTCTCGCGCAGAACAGGAGCATTCAGATTTGATTTCCGCATTCAAATATAAAACCAAAGATTACACACGGGCGCTTACGCCTTAGACACCTAGAACGTGCAAAAGAAAATTCGTCTATCGTCTTCGTCGTCCACCGCACATCAGGCAACAAGCTATAGGTCAATATAAAAAGAAGAGACGGGGTCCGTTTGAACGCCCAGCAGCATGCACCCATGCTGCTCCTAGCTCTGGCTAGTTCTCTCTGTTCAGATGGCCGACGGGCAATATTCCACCCTGACCAAGCTCGGCTTGGGCGCCCTGACCTTCAACTCGGCGCGCGCCATCTACAACTCCTGGGGCGACGCCGGCTCCGTGGCGTTCGTGCTCGCCGCGGACGCCGCGCTCGTGCTGCTCTTCCTCTGCCTCCGTGCGTTCGAGCGGGGCGGCAGGGGCAGGGATGCCAAGATCAAAGCCGCGGTGTGGGCGCTCACCACGCTGCTCACGGCCATGTTCGCCTCGAGGGTGGCGCCGCTCATGCCGCCGGCGGTGGCCGCGGTGGTCTGGCTCTTGGCCGTCGTCACGTCGGCAGGAGGGTTCTGGGCATTTTTCCTTAGTTAATAATCCTTTTGGTGAGTCGGCGTCACTATCTGTGTTTTGCTGTCGTGTGTGTGTGTGTGTGTTGATTTCCTTTTTTGCTTCGTGCACTTTCTTGTATTGTTTCCTACTTTCCCAGTTCATCACTTTCTGAATAAAATCTGCCATCGATGCAGAGGGTAGTCCTCTGGCCGGTGTCTATTCCCATTCCGTTGACCGCCCCGCGTAGTCAAGTTAGCGTGTGTTTAGATTGGGACGTTCGGAGATGGAATGGTCCTATTCTGATTTTTGTCGGGGTGTTTAGTTGAGGGAATAGATGTAACTCTTTTTTTTTTCATTTGGCTAGGTGATGGAGAGTACAGTATGGGGATCGTTAATGCTCTACCACGACCGTCCGTTCCGCGCCGGTTAGTCCGGGCATGGCAGCTAGACTGCGGACCGGCTCACAGGCTTACTCTCCTCATCGGCATACACGGTTTCTCTAGAAAAAAAAAGAGAAAAGAGAGTGACATCTTATCTTCGATATTCGCATCAGCTCCACCGCTCCGCCTACCTTTCGGTCACGTACACACAAGCTCTGCTAGCGCTTGCATCGGCACGAGCACCGCCGCAGTGTGCATACACACGAGCATTGAGCGCCGCCGCCAGTCGCGTACGCACGAGCACCACTGGTCGTGCTGCACACCGCTACCGCCTCCACCACGAGGGTTGGACGCTTGGTCGGCGGCCGGGAAGACCTCCGCCTCTGTCTGTCCAGCTCGCTGCGGCCGGGTGTGGAGCTTGCCTACGTGTCATTCTCCCAAGCAGCAAGGAGATGTTATACCGAAACTGTAGGTTGCAAGCGTCTATTTCAACTGCTTTAGAGGTATGTTGTATGTGTTTTATATCGATGTTGCAAAAGTAGATCGGGATGTTGCATATGTTGCAATGGTGTTTTCAAGTCTATGTCCCAAATATTTCATCTGTTTCAAATGTATGTTGCAAGTGTTTCATCTAGATGTTGCAAAATTAGATCTGGATGTTGCATATACATGCATGTTACAAGAGTATGTTTCAAGTGTTTTAGATTTTCATATGTATGTTGCAAGTGTTTTCCTGGTATTTCAGACGTATATTGCAAGTGTTTCAATTGTTTTAAATGTATGCTACAAGTATTTCATCTAGATGTTGCAAAAGTACATCTTAGTATTGCACATGCTGCAGTGGGACCCATCTATAGCAGCCACCTACTACAACTGCTGGGTCCGCCTACATACACATGGGTGTGGGGTGGGCACCACAATGCAGGCACGGGACACGAAGCATGCACGGGCCACGGTGCGGGCATGAGACACGAAGCAGCGCGGGCACGGACCCCATGTGAAGGAGGCACAGCTGGCACGAGCATCCGGACATAGCCCCGTCCGGACGTCCGGGCGCTAGATGTTTCATGGGTCGCACTGTGGCTCACATGTCTTCTTTCTCCCTAATCCTATGTATGCTTTCATCGCCAACCTCCATTCACTGACGTGGTACCCTGCCAATGCTAGACCTATATATTCCACTCGAAAATGGTCCCATCCCTAATAGTCCTCAAACGTCTAAACATAGGATCAATCTATTTCGTTATCCTCTATCCCTAGAACCAAACAAGTGCTTAGCGTCGTGTTCATAAAATTAACCAAATCATATCATATGGGAGTTAAGCTATCATCGTGGTAGCTTGGTATGAATAGCTAGGCGGTTGGTGGATGGTGGCGGCCATGCGGCGCCTCTTCGGTCAGTCGGCTCAGAGGCACGCGTATGGGGCTTTTGAATTTGAACATTACTGCGTTACGATATACTCCCTGCGTCCGAGAAACGATGCAATCTGCGGTATCGAGGTGAAGGCAGCGTGCAAGCAAAATTACACATGTATCCCTACTTTCTTGTCTCCCACTGTCTCCCAAGCGCACTACGCACGCACATTAAGGCCTTCACTCTCTTACCTTGGGTCACGCAGCTCTGGCTGCAGCCCTGACACATCTATGTTTAGATTTTTTTTATTCCACAACATACCCAGATCTAAAATTGCATTTTTTCTTGGACACGGCTTTGTTCCTACAATTGCATCTTTTACCGGACCGAGGGAGTATGAGTAAACGAATGCTAGCACCAACACGTGTTTGCATCAACGCGAGTGAGACGTGGTGGATCGTTGTCCGTACAACTATCCTTTCGTCGCTTCCACACGTTCAGCATCCATCCGCCACTAATAAATGACTAAAGCAAATATCTTTTCTTGGCTTGATGACAAAAAGAAAAAAAAAAACTATGTCCGATTTACCTCACACAATTAGAAATGTGATTTTTAGACTCTTCTAACTGAAATCGTCCGATTTATCTCCTGGGCTGTTTTAAAACTTTTTAAATAAACTGGACGGTTTCAGAAGTTAGAATTAGATAGAAGAGTCTAAAAATTCTGATGTTTTAATTGAGAGAAGTAAATCGGATTCACACAATATATAATGTAAGGTTCCGAGGTCAAACGAACTATTTTTCTTCAAAAATAACAGCATTGGACCTACAATGGATTCCAGTCCGTGGAAGGTGGTGGATCGAGAACTTGTGTATGGTTGGCCCAAAAGCCCAATAACCACTGGCTTCAGCAGGCCCACGGGTCGTCCCCAGTCGAAGGAGCGGACTGTTGGGAAACATAACCCTAAGATAATTATGGGTTCATACCAAATATACCCCTGAAGGGTTAAGACTATATAAAGGAACCTGTACCCATCTATAATAAAAAAGAGATACGAGTTTCACGATATTTTGTTCTCCTATGTGTTCATCTGGTGTGCTATTGGAAAGGGATACGGGAGATCATCTACTAACTTTCTCGCGTGTCATCTGCTGTGGGAAGGGAAGGGAACCGGATCAGGGATCCGCAACAGCGCCGTTACTTAACACGTTATCAGCACGCTCTACCGCTACTCATCAACGACGGTATGCTGTTCTTGATCCCTGTTGGATCCATTCTCTTGCAGATTAGTTTTTATTTTCAATCTAGACCGGTATACAGAACTAGCATGATAGATCTGTAGAAGATTGTTTTTCTGCCGCTAGTTTGCTTGTTCTAGATTGATCTTTTACCGTTTTTCTCACGTAATTCCCCTTGCGGCTGCTTTGATAGTAGTCGTTAGCACGTGAGTACTAGTACGCTAGATTAATAGATTTGATTTTACTAGCTACTAGATTATCCGAATAACACAATCCGGTAGATTTGTTCAGCTAGCTGTCCACGTTCTAGATTTTTTTTAGTATAGCAGATTCAATCTATGGATATTAGTTTTTATTTTAAGAACCCCAGTAGATTGGTTTTATTTATTACTAGTTTGAGTAATCCTAGATTGTTTCTTGTTTTACCGATGATATTTTTCTTTTATATTTTTCTTTTACCATCGGTCTAGAACCTGACACCGGCCACCCCATCATGCTGTGCATGTACGCCGGTGTGTACTATGGACGTTGGCCATGCCATGCATGCACACTAGTTTGTTTCAATCATCTTGAACTGCCGGCCAACCCAACGCGTTTGACGCGTAAGCAAGCAAATTTCCACGCATTGTGCTAGCTGAAGTTTTACATACTTTTGCACGTATCGTGGCTCAGCTTCGCTTTTGTGGCATAGTTGTCACTGAACTCGAGATGATTGAGAAAACTCTTGAGACTTTCCACCCGACCAACATGGTACTCCAGCAGCAGTACCGCAACAACAAGTACATGAAGTACTGTGATCTCATCAATGTGTTGCTTGCCGCTGAGGCTCAGAATGAACTCTTGATGAAGAATTACAACATGCGCCCTGCTGGGACACAGGCACATCATGAAGCACATGCCAATTTCCATAACAGCAGCGGTAAAGGTTCCTTCAAAAACAAGGGCCAAAAGTTTCATGGTCACCAGGGGCCAAAAGGGGGAAAATTTAAGAAGCACATGAACGGAGGCCAGAAGTCCGATGGCAATGGTAAAGGCAAAGGCCAGAAGTTCAATGGCAATGGCAAAGGCAAGTTCCTGAAGGGCTCAAAAGACAATGCAAGTGGAGGGAAACACTCAAATGAGGGTTGTTTTCGTTGCGGATCCCAGAAGCATTGGTCCCGTACTTGCACTACTGACCCACACTTGATTGAGCTATATCAAAAGTGGAAGAAGCGCCAAAACCCAGAGGTACACTTCGTCCAGGCATCTGTTGATGCCTTGACTGGACTACACCTCCCGGAGCCATCAGAGCCTACAGAGAAGCTCGAATCAGCAGCTATGGATGTTGATCATAATGCCACCGGCGAACATACCGCTGAAAAGGGAGACGCCTATATATACTGGGGACGATGATTTCGACCTCGACAACGAGGATCTCCTTGACGAGGAGTAGACCAATGTTATCAGCCATTTGCTTATTTAGCCAGTGTGATTTATTTTCAGCAAAACAATTAAAGTTCGTGTGATCGTGATGTAATAATGCTCTCGTTGAGCAACTTCGTTATTTTATTAGGATAAACTCTTGGCATGAATGGTTTGGTTCATAGCATTATTTTAATCAATTTATAGTACTCTCATTGAGTAACTTCTTTATTTTATTAGCATCAACTCTCGACATGAATGTTTTGGTGCATATCGTTACTTTAATCAGCTTAAATTCTTGTTCTGTTATGTGCTATCTTTTAATCGGCTTGCTATATTGATTATGCATGATGGATTAAATTAGTACTATATTTAATAGAACAAGAGTCGTTCTTTCCATGGAGGCTGAAGAAGAATTTTGCTTGGTTGATAGCGCTGCCACAAATACAATACTTTGAGAGACAAAATATTTTCAGACACTGCAGAAAAAGACTGAAAATATTACCACAATTGTTGGTCGCAACGGCCATATTGTAGGCTCCGGTCGAGCCGTGGTCGTACTCCCTAATAATACCAGCATCTTCATAGAAGAAGCATTTTTATACCCGGGAGCTGTACGTACTCTCCTCACATTCAAAGATATACGTCGTAGTGGCTACCATATTACAACTGCCAGTGAAAATGGTGCTGAATACCTCTATATCACGGTAGTAGACGAATGTGGGACAAAAGTGGTAGAGAAAGCGCTTGGCACCTCCTCTGGAATTTACTACACAAAAATTAAGCCACCTCGAGAATACGTTGCAATGTCCAGTATATTTAAAAATCCAGAGTCTTTTACGATCTGGCATGAAAGACTCGGACACCCTGGATTAAGGATGATGCGGAACATCATAAAAGGATCTGCGGGTCATGGCATTAAAACCACACAAATTCCTACATACTTTCTATGCATGTCTTGTGCTAAAGGAAAATTAATAACTAAGCCCTCTTACCTGAAGTTAAATGTCAAGTCCCTAGGCTTTCTAGAGAGAATCCAAGGTGACATTTGTGGTCCAATTCACCCCCTGTCGGGGCCTTTTAGATACTTTATGGTGCTTATAAATGCTTCTACTCGGTGGAGCCATGTATGCCTGTTGTCTACACGGAACCATGCTTTTGCAAAACTTATTGCCCAAATAATTAGATTGCGTGCTAGCTTCCCGGAGAACCGCATAAAAGCAATCAGGATGGATAATGCTGGAGAGTTCACCTCAAAAGCATTTAATGATTATTGTCTCGCTTTGGGCATAAATGTAGAGCATTCTGTGCCCCATGTGCATACACAAAACGGGCTTACTGAATCTTTGATAAAAAGAATAAAATTAATTGCCAGACCGCTTCTACAAGATAGTAGACTTCCCACCAGTTGTTGGGGACACGCAGTGTTGCACGCTGCTGCCTTAATCCAGTATAGGCCATCTGCATCTCACTCTGCTCCCCCCCCCCACCAGTAGCGCGTGGACAACAACCAATGATTTCCCATCTGCGAAAATTCGGTTGTGCTGTGTATGTGCCGATATCACCACCCAGCGTACTACTATGGGACCTCACCAGAAGTTGGGGATATATGTAGGTTATGACTCTCCGTCCATAATCAAATATTTAGAGCCTAAAACCAGAGATCTATTTACGGCTCAGTACACTGATAGCATCTTTGATGAAGAGCATTTCCCGGCATTAGGGGGAGGATTGTACCTTGATAATAAAGAATGCCGAGAAATAGATTGGACTGTCAGCAGCATTCAATCACTTGATCCACGCACTAAAGATACTGAACTTGAAGTTCAAAGAATAATAAACCTGCAACAATTAGCGAATAATCTACCAGATGCGTTTACTAATATAAGAGGAGTGTCTAAATCGTATATTCCTGCGGCTAATGCACCGGAGAGAGTGGAGATACCCCTGGAGGGCATGAACTCTACCCAAATCCCCAATCCTAGGAAAAGGGGGAGAGATTCGGATGACCCGGCACGAGCCAAGCGGGGACGCCCGCAAAGGCAAGTTGTTAGAGAGAACGCATTACGCTCCCATTCAGTCGTCCCAGCAGTGACACATCCTGAAGGTGAAAGTCCTAGTGCAATTGTGCGCACAAATACAAATAATAGCACAAGGACAACGGAACAACCAGGCTCGAGTAATTTGGGAAATCATGACGAGCTGGATGATTCGATTGAAGAAATTGCCATAAATTATGCTGAATCTGGAGAACTATATAATAGAAAGAATACAGATGTCGACATTAATTTCGTCTCTAAGATCGCAGAAGCGATTAATGAGGATCCTGAACCAAAATCCATGGCAGAGTGCCGGAAGCGCTCAGATTGGGTCAAATGGAAAGAAGCAATAGAGACGGAATTGCGCTCGCTTTCTAAGAGGCAAGTATTCGGGCCCGTCGCCCACACGCCCCCCAAAGTATTCCCTGTAGGATATAAATGGGTGTTTGTTCGAAAGAGAGATGAGAACAATGTGGTGGTGAGATACAAAGCGAGGCTTGTAGCACAAGGGTTCACGCAAAGACCCGGCATAGATTATGATGAAACATATTCTCCTGTTATGAGTGGCATAACGTTCTGATATTTAATATCTATGGTAGCAGGCTTAAACTTGAAAATGCAGATGATGGACGTAGTGATCGCATATCTGTATGGGTCACTAGATTCGGATATATATATGAAAGTCCCAGATGGACTGAAAATTCCGGATTCTAAAACAAATCGCAACATGTACTGTGTTAAGTTGTAGAGGGCACTGTACGGGCTTAAACAGTCTGGCCGGATGTGGTACAATCGGCTAAGTGACTTCCTCCTGAAGAAGGGATATGTTAATGATACTAATTCTCCCTGTGTATTTATTAGAAAATCCCAGAAGGGTTTTTGTATTATTTCAGTCACGTTGATGACTTAAATATCATAGGCTGTAAAGATGACATTGAGGAGGCAAGCACCTACCTCAAGGCGGAGTTTGAAATGAAAGACTTGGGTAGAATCAAGTTTTGCTTGGGCCTGTAGATCGAGCATCTCCCTGGAGGAATTTTTGTACATCAATCTACCTACACGAAAAAGGTTTTAGAAAGATTTAATATGTCAAAGGCTCATCCTGTAAATACCCCGATGGTTGTTAGATCACTTGAGGTGGACAAAGACCCATTCAGACCGAGAAGTGATGACGAGAAGCCTTTAGGACCTGAAGTTCCCTATTTGAGCGCTATTGGAGCACTGATGTACCTCGCGAATTGCACAAGGCCTGATATTGCATTCGCGGTGAATTTGCTAGCTCGTCACAGTGCAAACCCAACCAGAAGACATTGGGTAGGCGTTAAGACAATACTTAGATACTTGAATAGTACCCAAGATCTTGGTTTGTTTTTCCCAAAGAATCAGGACCTAAGATTAATTGGTTATGCAGATGCTGGATATCTGTCTGATCTGCATAATGCAAGATCTCAAACTGGTTTCGTGTTTCTCTGTGGTGGTACGGCTATATCGTGGACATCTTCTAAACAAACCTTGGTAGCAACATCTACAAACCACTCAGAGATTATTGCGCTATATGAAGCCGCACGTGAATGTGCTTGGCTGAGACGGATGACTAACCATATCCAGAAGTCATGTGGTCTTAGTACCGTTGATACCCCCACTATTATCTATGAGGATAATGCAGCATGTGTTGCACAAATGCAAACGGGCTATATTAAGAATAATATGACTAAGCATATTTCTCCTAAATTTTTCTATGCTCACGAACTCCAGAAGCAGGGTGAGGTGAACATCTTGAAAGTCTAGTCATGTGACAATATAGCAGATTTGTTTACTAAGTCTTTACCAGCTACTGCATTCAGAAAATGTATTCATAATATTGGTCTAAGACGACTGAGAAACCTGCAGAGTTCAGGGGGAGATCGCCCCTGAATTGCCCTTATTGCTGGGTCCAGAAGATCCTGAAATTTGTAATCCTGAAGATTATAAAATGTCCTGAAGACAATTGTTGTACTCTTTTTCCCATAAATGAGTTTTCCAGAAGTTTCTCATAATGGTTTTTAACGAGGCAACAAGTGCAATGCATCTAGCGACGCTATGTACTCTTTCTCCATATTTTTCCCACTGGGTTTTTAGGAGTTTTAATGAGGCATGAGTTGATCGCGGTATTCGCCCAAGGGGGAGTGTTGGGAAACATAACCCTAAGATAATTGTGGGCTCATACCAAATATACCCCTGAAGGGTTAAGACTATATAAAGGAACTTGTACTCATCTATAATAAAAAAGAGATACGAGTTCCACGATATTTTGTTCTCCTATGTGTTCATCTGGTGTGCTATTGGGAAGGGATACGGGAGATCATCTACAACTTTCACGCGTCTCATCTGCTGTGGGAAGGGAAGGGAACCGGATCAGGGATCCGCAACAGCGCCGTTACTTAACACGGACAACACAGCCCTTGCGGCAGTCCTTGATGGGCCAGACTGATAATAATTTTGTAATTAGGGTCCCTCCTTATCCTTTTCCCTTTTCGAAATTATCTCTAGATAAAAGAAAAAGAAAAGAAAATCATTACAGGCTGAATTAAAGGAAAAATAAATTAAATTATTAAGGTTCCTTGCCTTCCAATACAAGCAAGCTAGGTAGCGTGTGCGTGTTTCCCGTGATCCCGTCTCTCTCTTCACGCTCTCATTCACGACCTTCACACGAGTCACGAGCAGACACTCTTGTACACCTGCGTGCAAGCTGTCGTCTTAGAATGGAGGACCAGAGGCAGAGAGTCGCCGGCGTGGACGCCGCAGGCGGCGCCCTCGGCCGCGCGGGAGCCGCCCTCCTCACCGCCACCTGCGCCGCAGCCACGTACAGGGCGGCGGCGGCAGGGGACGCCGCCTCCGTAGCGTTCGTGATCGTCACCTACGGCGCTCTCCTGCTGCTACTGCGCTTCCTTCGCGAGTACGAGCTGTTGGCGCCGCCGGAAGCGGCTGTCCGTAGGGAAGGGCTCTGGCGCAGGGTCTAGGCGCTCTGCACGATGCTCACCGCCATGTTCGCCTGGAAGGTTGCCGGCGTGATGACGTGGCCCGTCACGGTGGGCGTCTGGGCCGCGGCTGCGGTGACGTCTGCGGCTGGCTTCGTTCTCCTCTTTCGTCAGCAGCGTCGACACCTCTGAACACTGCACCTGCACCTGAGTGATCGATCGGCTGATGATCGCCCCTGTCTTGCTTGGTGATGTGCTTGCATGTATGATCGGATTTCTGTTTGGTAAAGATTTGAGGTACGTACTATATAAGCAGTAATTATTTGAGCGCAAACATATATACACACGGCCTTATTGATCTTCCCTTAATTCCATTTTGTGAAAAAAAATAACTATTGTATTTTTTGACAAAATCACATTAGGTCTTTCTCTTTTTTTCAAAAAGAAACAATACGTACCAATGGGCATGGGCCTCAATAATCGTGTTTCAACCGACTGATTGATGATGTTGCAGGGTATATCGTGTGGTGCGCCATCGATGGGTGTGTTCATGTGTAACTTAAGCTCCAAGCATCTCCAATACTCCCTCCATCCCAAATTATAAGGCATTCCAAGAATTTTGGAGAGTCAAAGCATCTCAAGTTTGACAAAATTTATATGATAAGATAATAACATTTATGATTCCAACTAAGTATCATTAGATTTTTCATCAATTATATTTTCATAGTGTACCTATTAGATGTCATGAATCTTTATAATTATCTATATAATGTTGGTCAAACTTGAGATGTTTTGACTCTCCAAGATTCTTGGAATGTCTTATAATTTGGGACGGAGGGAGTAATTACCTGGGATGCTGCTATATATGCTGCCTAGCTGGTTGCTAGCTGTATGTATGTATTCTCTCAGGCCTTGTTTAGATTCCAGATTTCACTCCCAAAATCCACTATGCAAAAAGAAGATTCCCCATCACATCAAAATGCCGGCATATGCATAGAGTACTAAATGTAGATGAAATCAAAAACTAATTGCACAGTTTTGTTGTACTCTGCGAGACGAACATTTTGAGTCTAATTAATCAAGATTTGGACACTTATTACCAAAAAAAACAAAGTGCTACAATGTTCGGGGGTGGCACTGTGCAAAGTTTGCCACCCCCGATTCGGGGAACTAAAGGAGGCGTCAAACTTTTTGATGGTGTGCTACTCTACAAATATTCAGTTCGATCAAGCGCCTGATCGACGAGTTTAATTTTACGTTTAATTTTACTTTTAATTTGGTAGGTTACCATGCACGATGTTGTTCATTTATATGTGATTATTGAAGGTTTTCCCGTGTGCTGAGGGTGAAGAAGGAAATGCATGCATGGATTGCTAGCTAGTTCAAACAGTTATATATATATATATATATATATATATATATATATATATATATATATATATATATATATATATATATATATATATATATATATATATATATATATAGGGAGAGTATACTCTATAGCTAGCCCTCTATTTACGATAATTTTATATACTAATTTACGACAATGTCAGTATATATTTATGATAGTTGAATTACTATAACACATGAGATATTTACCATTATGTTATAGTAAATCGCATAGTAACGAGTTACTATAATCTCGTAAATTAGCATAGCAATTATCGTAACTCAAAGTGACTACCGAATAAGTTATTTTGTAGCCAGCTGTAGGGTATATATATATATATATATATATATATATATATATATATATATATATATATATATATATATATATATATATATATATATATATATATATATATATATATATATATATATATATATATATATATGGCTACAGAATTAGTATATATATATATATATAACAACCACTCTACAGCTAGCTATATAATAACTTATTTTGTAGCCACTTTGAGTTACAATAATTACTAAGCTAATTTATGTATTTATAGTAACTCCTTCTAAGTGGTTTACTATGATGTTACGGTAAATATCCATAAGTGTTATAGTAACACAACTATCGTAAATATGTATTCACTTTATCGTAAATTAAGTATAAAAATTATCGTAAATGGCGGTGACTACAGAATAACTTATTTTATAGCTAGCTACTGAATATACTCTCTCTCTATATGTATATATACTCCCTCTATGTTGGTAAAAGAAGTCGTTTTGGACAAGGTTTGAGTCAAACATTGGGAATATAAATCATGAATAACTTTTAAGTTGTTGAGTTTAGAAATGTGAAAACAATATGAATAGATTTGTCTTGAAATATACTTTCATAAAAGTATACATATATCACTTTTGAATAAATATTTTTATAGAAAAATGAAGTCAAAGTTATGCTTTGGAGACAGTATTGTTCAGTATTTTTGAGGTGCTGGGTGTAGTACTGACTGATACTGAACGTGATTCAGTAGTACTCAGTATTTTTTCAGTTCAATCTTGACTTGTGGTGTAGAATAATATTCTACACCTAGGGTGTAGAATAGCGCTATATATATATATATCGTGTTCGTGCGCAAGCGGAGGTCGGAGTAACTACACGTACGTGTAGAAAGGATTTTCCCTATATATATATATATAAGACAAGCCGATCAGAGCACAACCGCACCCTGGCCTTGTTTACTTCCCTTCTAAATTCCAAGTTTTTTCACTCTCTCTCCATCACATCAATTTTTGGACGCATACATGGAGCATTAAATATTGGTAAAAAAATAACTAATTGCACAATTTGATAGTAAATCATGAGACGATCTCGTGGAGCACAAATTAGGCTCAAAAGATTCGTCTCATAATTTACAAACAAACTGTGCAATTAGTTATTTTTTAATCTGTCGGTACCAGTAGTATAGGGGTACCCACATTCAACGATAATAAAAACAAAAGCGACTAAATCACGGCAGGACGCAACCCACCTCAAACCGCACGAAAGGTCCGTCTCGCGCGAGGCCGGCTCGACGGAATGCCTCGGCCGCATCCCACCTCCGACTCGTGCAAGGCCCCCTCGACGGGAGGCCTCGATCGCACCCCGTCCCGCACGACAAAACGCCTCGACCACACTCCGACTCGCGTGAGTCCGGGTCGAGGCGCTCGACCCCCTCTCTTTACCTACCCCAGGACAAAAGCCTTAGCATTTAATGCGATTACCTACTACCACCTACCAGCATGGCTGCGAGCGTGGTCGACGTGGGAACAGTGCCAGTATCAGTCGTCACTGTTTTACCGCCCACCGACGTGGGAACAGTGCCAGTATCAGTCGTCACTGTTTTACCGCCCATTCCGTGATGGGAGGTGAAAACTGTCACTGTACCCACCTTACCGTGCACTGTGCGACACTAGTAACCCTCGAGGGAGAATACGACAAAGTCCGTACGCCACAATTCCAGGGATTCGGACTTATCCGTTCGCCCTGGACCCGGCCTCGACCCGACCTCGACGCCCGACACGACTTAACAGGGAAGGGAGGACGGCATGGCATGGCGCTCCGGGTCATTTCGGCGTCCCATCCTCTGTAACACCATGGTGTCCAGGGATGGCCTCCCATTTCTAGGGCACGTCGCTACAGCCACCTCGACAGTGATCGACAAAACATCATCTCAAGGCATCCGTTGCCCTGGCCTCCTCTCGTCCTATAAAAGGGTAGGCCAGGGCTCTAGAGAAGACGACGGACGACAAGCCATACACAAGATAGCGATCAACATATCGAGCAATCATCCTTCTACTTCCTTTTTCTCCCTCTCACAAGCGCCTCGGTGCAAGGAAATACAAAATCTCCCCTCCCCCGCTGGACGTAGGGCCTTCTTTTGCCCGAACCAGGATAAACCCCCGTGTGTTCTCCTTGCATCACCATCCAGGAAAGGGACACGCAGCATTTACTCGTTGGTCTAGGACCCCCTCGGGTCCGAACACCGACAGTTGGCGCGCTAGGTAGGGGATCGCTGCGTGCCAACGTCGCTTTCCTGCCTTTTTCCTGGATGGCTGACCCCGAACGCCCTATCCCGTTGGCCACGGTGATCTGGTTCGGGAGTTTGGAGTTCATGTCGCTTGGCTACGGCTACGATATGGTCCTACTCCCACCAAGGCACCCAACCGACGAAGATTACGAGCTCTCCCAGCCTGGGGGAGCAATCCACCGGTATCATCGTTCCAGGCAGGCGCGAGCCGCCCGACGACGACGAGCCCAGCGCAACCACCGTCTTCATCTCGCGGAGGGTGACCGGATTCCCCGGTCTGGCACCCCCCAGCCGGACGCCAGCCCAGACTTCCTCGTTGAAGGTCTGGGCAGGATAAGCTTGGCCGAGGATCACATGCCGACAGAGAACCCCGCCGCTCCCCTGTCCGGTGAGACACCGCTACCCGGAGCACCCGCTCTGGCGTGGACAGCCACATCTCCTTCGTCGTTCCCGTTTGGGCTAGATTCGGCTGCCCAGGTGTACGCTTCTTCCGTGAGCACTTGCATGAGTACTTATGAGGAACTCCCCGGGTACCATCTGCGCTCCACTCTGGACCTCGTTGCGTCCACACCGGCTTCTGATTATCTGGACTCTACGGAGGCACCAGAAACAGAACCCCGTGTGACCACTTCCCAACGTTGCAACCCCGGTGACGACTTGCAACGACCACACATTCTCCCGTCATACTACTACTTCGGCGCTCCTGACTCCGATTCGGCTGATGACGCCTACGATCCGACCCGCGAGTGCTTCAACGTCGATGTTGAAAGCACGTCGGAATCGCAGGAAGAAGAGCCGGTCGAAGGAAGGCACACGCCCCCTCACGACGAGCTCCCTGCCGGGCGGGACGAGGCTCAACTCCTTGCGGATCAGGGAATGCAGCTCGAGCAAATCCGTGAGCTGCAGGAAAAGCTCGACGAGGAACGACAAAACCTGTATCTGCTTCAACAAACCCTCGAGCGTGAGCGCGCGGAACGCGCACTTGGCGGGAGAGCTCGCGAGAGAGCTCGCGACGTCAACCGTCGCATCGGCGAGGACCGGGCTGCCGACCCCCCGGTTTTCGCTCGAGCCAGCCAGAACGTCGTCGCCGCCGCCATGCTCCTCCGCAACATGCCCGAGCCGTCAAACCCCGATGCCCGCCGGGCTCGAGATGAGATCCGAGAACTCCTCGAGACCGCTGCCCTGCAGCAGGCCGAGAGCTCTGCCTCGAGGCGACGCGAGCCCACCTCGGAGCGGCTCGCAGAGCCCTCCCGACAGGAGAAAGAGGCCTCGGTTCATCCCGAACCTGCCCGACGGATCCGGATGGATCCCGCCCCTGAACCTGTCGCTCACGACCGGGGACCTCGAGACACCCGTGGTAACATCGTCGAGCGCCGCACGCGCAAACACGGTGACGGCGTGGCTCGAGGTTACCACGTGCACAGGGGCGGGCGTTACGACAGCTCGGAGGACCGTAGTCCTTCACCCGAGCCTCCAGGCCCTCGGGTCTTCAGTAAGGCTAACCGCAAAACGATACTCCCGGCGCGGTTCCGCCCTCCCACGACTCTTGCCAAGTACAACGGCGAGACCAAACCCGAACTTTGGCTCGCCGACTTCCGCTTGGCATGTCAGCTGGGCGGGGCCACCGACGACCGGGTTCCTCTCCGACACCGCTCGAGCCTGGCTCGAGGATCTCCCGCCCCAACAGATCCACGACTGGGATGATCTCGTGAGGGTGTTCGAGGGAAACTTCAAGGGAACTTACATGCGCCCCGGCAACTCGTGGGACCTCCGGAGTTGCAAGCAGAAGCCGGGTGAATCCCTCCGGGACTACATCCGGCGCTTCTCCAGGCAACGTACCGAACTCCCCAACGTCACCGACTCCGACGTCATTATGGCTTTCCTCTCTGGCACCACTTGCAAAGAGCTGGTCCGAGAGTTGGGCCGCCACACCCCACTCACTGCCAACGGATTGATGGATATCGTCACCAACTTTGCCGCTGGCGAGGAGGCGGTTGGTGCCATCTTCGGCGGTGAGCAGGACAAAGGGAAGCAGAAGGCCGACGATCCCGCGAGCTCCACCCGGGGCTCCAAGAGGAACAACCGTAAGAAGAAAAAAGGCCAGCAGGGCAAGCCTGAGGCTCCGGCCGACGAGCTTGTCGCCGCTACCGAGCGCAAGAAGCCTCGAGCCCCCCCCCCCCCGGCAGGGGCATCTTTGACAAAATGCTCAAAGAACCGTGCCCTTACCACAAGGGACCCACTAATCATAACCTCGAAGATTGTCATATGCTCCGCAGGTACTTCGAGGGTGCAGGCAGCAAGAACACCGACAAGAAGGAAGACCCAAAGGGTGACGACAAGGATGAAGGGTTCCCTGAGATCCACGATTGCTTCATGATCTACGGAGGACCCTCGACCCGCCTCTCAGCGCTCCAGCGCAAGCGAGAGCGGCGCGAGGTTTTCTTCGTACAAACGGCGGTTCCCCGTTTCCTCGACTGGTCTGTGGTGGCCATCACTTTTGACCGTGATGATCACCCTGACTACGTCCCCAATCCAGGGGTCTACCCTCTTGTTGTTGATCTCGTCATCGCCAACACACGCCTCACCAAAGTACTCATAGACGGCGGAAGCAGCCTCAACATCATCTACTCCCAGACCCTCGACCTTCTGGAGGTCGAGAGAGCGCGCCTCCAACCTAGCGTCGGGGGCTTCCACGGAGTCGTGCCAGGCAAACGGGCGGAGCCCCTCGGACGGGTCGATCTGCCCGTTTGTTTTGGCACACCGGCCAACTTCAGAAAGGAGACCCTCACCTTCGAGATGGTCGGGTTCCGTGGGACATACCACGCTATCCTCGGGCGCCCGTGCTACGCCAAGTTCATGGCTGTGCCGAACTACACCTATCTCAAGCTCAAGATGCCAGGTCCGAACGGCGTCATCACCGTGGGGCCCTCGTACGAACATGCCTACGAATGCGACGTCGAGTGCGTCGAGCACGGCGAGGCTGTTTTAGAGTCGGTGACTTTGGCTGCAGACCTCGACGGTCTCATGAACGAGGTTCCCGACCCAAAGCGCCACGCTGGCAGCTTCGAGGCCGCGGAAGATGTCAAGCTCGTACCCCTCGACCCCGCTAATCCCAACGGGAAGGCGCTGAGCATCAGCGCCACCCTCGATCCAAAATAGGAAACCGTGCTCGTCGACTTTCTCCGCGCAAACGTCGACATCTTTGCGTGGAGTCCCTCGGATATGCCGGGCATACCCAGGGAAGTCGCCGAGCACGCCTTGGAGATCCGGGCCGGATCCAAACCGGTGAAGCAACGCCTGCGCCGCTTCGATGAGGAGAAACGCAGGGTCATCGGCAAGGAGATCCACAAGCTGTTGGAGGCCGGATTCATCAAGGAAGTTCATCATCCTGAGTGGCTAGCTAATCCTGTATTAGTTAAGAAAAAGAGTGGGAAATGGAGGATGTGTGTAGACTATACTAGTTTGAATAAAGCATGTCCAAAAGTTCCCTTCCCTTTGCCACGCATTGATCAAATCGTTGATTCCACTACGGGATGTGAAACTCTCTCGTTCTTAGACGCCTACTCCGGTTACCATCAGATTAAAATCAAGGAGTCCGACCAGCTCGCGACTTCATTCATTACCCCATTCGGCATGTATTGCTATGTTACGATGCCCTTCGGTCTCCGAAACGCAGGGGCCACGTACCATCGGTGCATGCAGCATGTTCTTGGGGAACACATCGGGTCGACGGTCGAGGCTTATGTCGACGACATCGTCGTCAAGACAAAACAGGCCGACGGTCTGGTCAGCGACCTCGACGTTGCGTTTAAATGCCTTCGGGCAAAGAAAATCAAGCTCAACCCCGAGAAATGTGTCTTCGGCGTCCCTCGAGGCATGCTTTTAGGATTCATCGTATCCAAACGCGGCATCGAGGCAAATCCTGAAAAAATCTCTGCCATAACTAAGATGGGCCCCATCCAAGATCTGAAGGGTGTACAGAGGGTCACTGGTTGCCTTGCAGCACTCAGCCGTTTCATTTCACGCCTTGGAGAAAAGGCGCTCCCTCTGTACCGTCTCCTAAAGAAATCGCAGCATTTTTCATGGACCCTCGAGGCTGAGGAAGCTCTCACAAAACTCAAGGCCACGCTCTCTAACTCACCCATCCTCGTCCCTCCGACCCCAGGGGAACCACTCCTACTGTATGTCGCTACGACGTCACAAGTAGTCAGTTCGGTCCTGGTTGTCGAACGGGCCGAGGAGGCGCATACCTTGCTTGTCCAGAGGTCGGTCTATTTCATCAGCGAGGTGCTCTCAGAAACTAAGGTTCGATACCCCCAAATTCAGAAACTACTATACGCCGTCGTCCTGACGCGGCGCAAGCTCCGACACTACTTCGAGGGCCACCCGGTTACTGTGGTTTCTTCTTTCCCCTTGGGAGAGATAGCCCGGAACCGGGAAGCCTCGGGTAGGATTGCTAAATGGGCGGTCGAGCTCATGGGCGAGACCCTGTCCTATACGCCGCGCAAGGCTATCAAGTCACAGGTATTAGTAGATTTTCTGGCTGAATGGATCGACACCCAGCTCCCTCCCGCACAGCTCCAGGCCGAGCTCTGGACCATGTACTTCGATGGGTCGTTGATGAAATCGGGAGCAGGCGCGGGCTTGCTCTTCATCTCACCCCTCGGGGTTCACATGCGCTACGTCATCCGGCTTCATTTTTCTGCATCAAACAACATCGCTGAGTACGAGGCACTCGTCACGAGGCTGAGAATTGCCATCAAGCTCGGGGTCCGGCACCTTGACGTTCGAGGCGACTCCCAGCTCGTGATCGACCAGGTCATGAAGAGCTCGAATTGCCGTGACCCCAAAATGGAAGCCTACTGCCAAGAGGTGCGACGCCTCGAGGACAAGTTTCACGGCCTCGAGCTCAACCACATCGCACGCAGGTATAATGAGGCCGCCGACGAACTGGCAAAAATCGCGTCCAGTCGAACTGCGGTTCCACCGGACGTTTTCGCAAAAGATCTTCAGCAGCCATCCGTCGACCTCGGAACAAACAAGGAGCTCGACGGGACGTCACTCGATCCCCCACCTGAGGCCGAGGCCCCCTCGACCGGGGCTGAAGCCATGCAGGTGGAAGACTCGACCCCACCATCTGGCCCCGAGCCTGACTGGCGCGCTCCGTACCTCGACTACCTTACCCAAGGGGAACTCCCCTCGAATAAGACCGAGGCTCGACGGATCGCTCGCCAGGCCAAAACTTTCATGATCGTTGACGACAGTAGGGAGCTGTACCGTCGCAGCCCTACTGGCATTCTCCAACGCTGTATCACGAATGAGCGAGGCAGGGACCTGCTCAGCGATCTGCACTCGGGGGCTTGCGGTCACCACGCAGCACCTCGAACCCTCGTCGGAAATGCTTTTCGACAAGGATTCTACTGGCCGACCGCAGTCTCTAACGCCATCAAGCTAGTACGCTCCTGTAAAGGCTGTCAGTACTATGCGAGACAGACCCATCTTCCGGCACATGCTCTACAAACGATCCCCATCACATGGCCGTTTGCCGTTTGGGGGCTCGACCTTGTCGGACCTCTAAAAAGGACAACTGGCGGCTTCACCCACTTGCTAGTTGCCATCGACAAATTCTCCAAGTGGATCGAGGCCCGCCCTATCACCAGCATCAGGTCCGAGCAAGCTGTGCTCTTCTTCACCGACATCATTCATCGCTTTGGGATCCCCAACTGTATCATTACGGACAACGGCACTCAGTTCACTGGTAAAAAGTTTCTGGATTTCTGCGACCTCCATCACATTCGCGTGCTCTGGTCAGCCATGGCTCATCCAAAAACAAATGGCCAAGTGGAACGTGCCAATGGCATGCTCCTACAAGGCCTGAAACCCAGAATCTTTGACAAGCTAAACAAACACGGCAAAAGATGGGCTGCCGAGCTGCCCTCGGTCCTGTGGAGCTTAAGAACAACGCCGAGTCGAGCCACGGGGTTCACTCCGTTCTTCTTAGTCTACGGTTCTGAGGCAGTGCTCCCAACTGATATTGAATACAGGTCCCCAAGGTTGAAGGCCTACAACGAAAGAAACAACGACGCCGCAAGAGAGGACGCCCTCGACCAGCTCGAGGAGGCCCGAGATGTGGCTCTGTTGCATTCTGCCAAGTACCAACAAGGTCTCCGACGCTACCACGACAGACACGTCCGCAAGCATGACCTCAACGTCGGCGACCTGGTGCTACGGCGGAACCAGAACACCAAGGGACGGCACAAGCTCACGCCACCGTGGGAAGGACCGTACATCATCGCAGAAGTACTAAAGCCGGGCACCTACAAGCTATCCAACGAGAAGGGCGAAATCTTCACCAATGCTTGGAACATTGAACAGCTACGTCGCTTTTTTCCTTAGAAAGCCTCGAGGCTCTGTAAATTCTTTTTTCATGAATAAAGAATACAGCAATGTCCAAACTTTTGTTTCACAATAAGGAAGGATCGACTCTGCACTTCCAGAATCGACCCTCCCTCGGGGGCTACAAGGGGGGAACCCCCAGTCCCCGAAAAAACTTGCATTCTTTTTTAATTCAAGAACCGCTTCTTAGATCGACGGCGCCGCAAAAGCACCCTAAGGGCTCTTGAGCCAGGAGCATTGCCTACGCCTCCAAGGCTACGGTACCTCCGCTCACCCCTCACACCTTTTAGAGGCGCGACTTCACGCTAGAAGGATCTAAATAACGGTTCCTAACTTTGAAAAAGAACACACCCCCTGTCGCTCAGATCAGGCTCTCATACGATATACAAGGCCGCAACATCACCCTGAAGCTCGAGGGCAGTTGAGCCGAGAGATTACTTACGCCTCCGAGGCTACGGTACCTCCACTCGCTCCCTTACGCCAAAGGACGCAACTGCGTGCTAAGTAAATCACACGAGAACACAATCCAAGCGATAAAGGGAAGAAAAGCTCGAATAAAACTAAATTAACCACAAACTGGTTTATGTTTCGAGTTCTTAGGGCCTCCAAGGCCACCACGACCAAAATTCAAAATAACTAACTTATTACATGGGCCTCTGCGCCCAGATCTGGCTCACAGGCCTTCATCGTCAGCAGGCGGGACCACCTCAGGTTCAAAGAGCGAGGCCAGACGACTCCCAGGCCCCTCCGCGGCTTCAATCAGCTCCAGGCAGGCGTTTTCATTGTCCTCGTTCGTCTGCTCCGGGTCTGTGATGAAGCCGTCGGCAACGAGCTCCATGTCAAACACAAACCCTGAGCCGACGACGGCCAGGGTCCTCTTCACGCCGTGGTGGAGGCTGTCCCGAATCTTCTCCCGGGCAAGGTGACCCAGCGCCGCCATCCGACAGATGAAGGAGTTCCCTGGAACATCTTCTCCGGTGTCGGCGTCGGGCTCGACCCCTAGACCATCACACACGGTGGTGATCACGCCCTCGAGCAGTTGGGTCCTCCGGGTCTCGGCTTCGAGGAGGCTCTGCAGGGAGTTGGCTGACGAGTGGGCCTCCCGGTTCTCACTTTCCAGCTCTGGAACACGACAAGACAAAATTAGTACCTAACACGATGCCTCGACGTCATGACTACAACAGTCACACTTACCCTCGATATGGGTCTTCAGACCCACGACCTCGTCACGGAGCCCCCCGCACGTCTGCTCGAGCCTCAGGAGGGCGCCGTCCTTATCACGAATGGTCGCCTTCAGCGCCTCGATTTCCTGGCGGGCGGTCTGGAGTGTCGTGTCCCTTTCTTGGACAGCCCCGTTCAGCACCGTGACCTCATCCTTCAGCGCACTAAAACGGGCCGTAACCTACCCGATTTGGACGTTGAGGAGGTCACGTTGACGGCCGACCTGGGAGACGTCCTCCTCGAGCTCCTTCACCCGCGCTGACAGGGGCTCGAGGTCCCTGCGAGCCTGGGCAGCCTCTTCCCGGGCTTTGTCCACCTCGGTGCGCATCACAGCTTTGGCCGCCCAAGCTTGTATCGCCTCCTCCTTCACCGTCGAGTAGGCGGTACGCAGCTCTGCCATCTCAGCGGTCCGATCGGAAAGCCTTTTCTGGGCCTCCTCGACCAAGGCCCGTTGCTGGGACAGCGCCGCCCACACGCCGCTCTCATTCCGGATGAAGAGCGACTTGCGGCGGGAGTACTCCTTCAGCTCCTGGTCACGATTCAAAGAGACCAAAAAGATAAAGAATCCGAGGGAAAAGACACTAAGAGCCACGAAAAAAGCTAACAGATCGATCGTACCTCGGTGGCATCCCGTATACCCCGCGAGACGGCGTCGGACGCCATGTGGAGTATCCGATCGAGGTGCCGGCGGACGCCCTCGAGGTACTGCCAGCGGTGCACTTCATCCCCATCGTTCAGGGTGAAGATGGGCTCAGCATCGGGGTTCGCGGCGTCCCTGAACTGAAGGGACGGCCCCCCCACCTCAGAATCTCCTCCTCGGCCCGTGCTATCGCCAGCACGGCAATGTCAGGCCACGACGACGACGACCCGGCCGGGGCGTCTCCCGGTCCCGCCGAAGGGCCGGCCTCGTCCGCGGCTCCCGCAGCTCCAGCGGCCGTCAAGGCACCGGCCGGATCTGTGGCCTCGCCCCCCTCGACCCCCATCGCTTGTTTCCCTTTGTCCAGTGGGGCGTCGTCAAGGGTGAGGACCACGGGCGCCTGCCCTTCTGCGGAGGCCGGCCCCTCGGTCACCGGCACCTCCGGAGCCGGCACCTCGGCTGTCAACGCCTCCGGAGCCGCCGCCTCGGCCGTCGGCGGCTCAGGAGCCGGCGCCTCGACCGATGGCGCTCCTAGAGCCGGCGCCTCGACCTCTGACGCCCTTTCTTCCGGAGCCCCGGTAGGGGGCTCGACGGCCCCGCTCTCCACCGTGCCCACCGGCCGCACCGACAGGTCTTGCTGCGGCAACGGTCCCCTCGCTGGTGCCACCTCCGGTCCCGGCGTCGACGCGACCTCCTCCATGGTCACATCGGCGCCCGCCCGCTCCGCGCCGCCGGCGGGTGCTTCACCCGTCACGGCCTCGACGGTGGCCTCGGCCGTCGGCAACGGCCTAGGCTCCGCCCCGACCAAACCGGGCGCCACCGCCCTCGCAGGGTCGGACTGCTCCACGGCGGCATCATGGCCCGCGACCCCCGAAGCAGCTGCCGCCTCCTGCTGCTGTCGAAGACACCCCTTCGTGGCCTCGACCTGGCGAACCCAGGCCGCGTCTTGCTCCGCCGTCCGGTTGAGAACGGAGGCGCTCGCCCGCAGCGACTCCACTGGGGTAGGCCCCATGAGCTCCGCCTTCCGCTTTAACCTGTGAAATAAAGAGCAAGATTAGCCGACGGATCCGGAGATAGGCGAAGCCACCAAGCGCGAATACTCACCCGAAAACTGGCACCAGGGGCCTCGACCCCGTGCAGTCCGAGCCTCCCGAGGCGGCGGGCGGCGGTCTCGCGGCGGCCCCGCCAGCAGGCCTGGCACTCCGTGGGGCCCTCGCTGGTGCGGCGCCTTGCGCCTTCTGCGCCTCCGAGGCCAGCTGGCCTCGGGTTCTCACGCCTGCCGACGGCGCCGCCGATGACGACGCCGGCATCACCGTCCCGGCCCCCGCCCGGGTTTGCGGGGCCTAAGCCGGAACGGGCATCCCCGTGGACCCCTCTTGCCGGGTCCGGGGCAAAGCGGCCCCTCCCGTCGAGGGGCCCGCTTCTTCCTTCTTCTTCTTCTTCTTCTTCTCCTTCTCCGCTTCCTCTTCCTCCTCCTCGGTCTCCTCGACCACGATGACTGAGGAGGACGACCCCGCGATGGGCTCCAGCAGGGGGCGGATATCGGGGAGGTCCCCCAGCCCGGTCGCGGCTTCATACCGCGACAGGGCGTCATCGTCCTCGCCGCTGCTGTCGTCGTCCTCCCCCGAGATTGTCTCGGAAGGCGACGGCGCCAGAGGAACTCCATCGAGGGCTTGATGACGTCGGAGCTTCTTCCGCGCCTCCGCCTCCCTGGCCTTGCGAGCCGCCCGCTTCTTGGTCGACTCCTTGATCTTCTTCTGCTTCGAGGCATGCAGCCGTCGAGCCTCCTGGGCAGGGCGGTCCTCTAGGACCGGCGGCCGCGTCTCCCGCAGCGCCGACAAGTCCTGCGCGCCGGCCTCGACTAGATTAGGGGAATCCAAAAAACGAACAAAACTAAACAAGCGTGTCAACTCGAAGGTACTTACCACGGGCTCAAACCCCTTGATGGGCCTCATGGGGACCCGGTCGACCTCCTCCGTCTTGAAGGTCCCGACCATCCGACGAGCTCGACGGAGCACCTCCTCGAGGGAGGGGGACTCGTGGGACATCCGGCTCCCCTCCAGAGACGCCTCCGGAGTCATTTGGTCGAGACGCAGGCGACGCCGGCACAGCGGCATTACTCTGCGGCGGTGGAACGCTGTTGCCACCGCCGCTGCCGTCAAGCCTCGAAGGCGAAGCTACTGCAGCGCCGCCAGGAGCGGGTCCAGGCGCGGCTTCTCGACCTCCGGCACTCCATATGTCCAGCGGTCCTCCCGGGCGGTCAGCACACGGCCAGTGTACTTTGGCAGCTGGTTGTCGTCGTTGCGGAGGTAGAACCAGCCCTCGTGCCACCCGCTGTTCGAGGAGATGAGTCGAGCCGGGATGTACTGATCCGCCCGGCTCAACCTCAACTGCAGCACGCAGCTCCCTGCTCGCGCCGCGCACAGGACTCCCTTCTCCCCCGCTCTCTTGGCGAAGAGTTCGCCCTTGAAGAGGTGAAGCCACAGGTTCCACTGCGGCTCCACCCCGAGGTAGCCCTCACAGACCGCCGCAAAGATGGCGGCCTGTGCGACAGCATTGGGGGCGAGGTGATGGAGCTCCACCCAGTAGTAGTGGAGGAGCGCGCGCATGAAGACGGATGCGGGAACGCCGAATCCCCGCTCGTGGAAGCAGATGAAGCTCACCACGTACCCTTCAGGGGGCGCCGGCTCCCGGTGGGCTGGCGGCGGCGCGATCCACTCCGGCCGCGACTGGCTTGTCCTCGGCCACAGCAGCCCGTCCTCGACCAACTCTTCCAACTTCCTCTCCGTCACCGAGGAAGCGGCCCAGTCGTCGGCGGGGAGAATCTGACTCTTTCCGGCCATCGACGCTATCGGGAGGGGTGTGAGCGAAGAAGGAGGTGGCGGCGGCGGTGTAGGCGAAGAACGCAGGAGGGCAAGGATTTTCTGAGGCTAAGGGATGGCAAGGGCGCAAGGAACCGGTGGGGAACACAGACCCTTAGGTCTTGCCTTTATATGCCCGGAGGAAGCCCAACGGCCGCGCGAAAAGGTAGGAACAGTTTCCCACATTAAATGAGCTCACCTAACCGTCCCCCACGTCTTACAGGAACCGGGCACGTGGCCGTCCCCCACGCCGTAACCGAACGCCACGTCGCCCACTACCGCGCCGATCTCACCCTAAAAAGGCGCGCCTGGCTAACGGGCGGGGCGAGATCCGCGGGCGGATATTTCCAGATACCTATAACGGGCTCCGAGCCCACTATAAGTCTCGAGGGAACGGAGGCTGGCCCTCGACCCGGGTTCGACAGCCACCCTCGAGCAACAGAGTTAGGGACGTCCAGGGGTGCGCCCATACATGGCCAGGGATCGAGCCACGCTCTCGAGGCACCCCAAGACGTATTCGAGGCCAAAGGAGGAGGTCGATGTAGGAATCCCCTCGGGGGAGGCACCGAGCCCTCGGATCCTGTCGCAGGGAACCGACATCCACGCGACCACTCCTTGGCATCCTTGAAGAGCGCCTCCGGGCCACAAGCCGACTCCTAACGACTGGAGCACGGACTCTCACTCGAATCTCCCCGCTAGTAGCTCACTGGAGATCGTCGGGACTCGCCCAAACGGGGTAGTACGGCGTTCCCCACCCCTCCTCCTCCTCTCCGTAGGAGGAGCGTGAGGGTCGCGCAACAAAAGACGGCAGGGACCCCGATCGACCTCGTGCGCGCGAGGCTCGGGGGCTCGACCGCAACAACTACTCCTTAATAAAACATAAAAAAGACCTCGGAGGAGTTTTCTCAAACACTCCACCGAGGCCTCGGGGGCTACACCCGGCGGGTGCGCTCGCGCGCCCCCACCAGAGAAGTCGACGATGCCACAATTCTAGTTCATCAGCAAAAAGCCTCAGGAGAGTGATCACACACTCACCTAGAGGCTCGGGGGCTACTGTCGGTACCAGTAGTATAGGGGTACCCACATTCAACGATAATAAAAACAAAAGCGACTAAATCACGGCAGGACGCAACCCACCTCAAACCGCATGAAAGGTCCGTCTCGCGCGAGGCCGGCTCGACGGAATGCCTCGACCGCATCCCACCTCCGACTCGTGCGAGGCCCCCTCGACGGGAGGCCTCGACCGCACCCCGTCCCGCACGACAAAACGCCTCGACCACACTCCGACTCGCGTGAGCCCGGGTCGAGGCGCTCGACCCCCTCTCTTTACCTACCCCAGGACAAAAGCCTTAGCATTTAATGCGATTACCTACTACCACCTACCGGCATGGCTGCGAGCGTGGTCGACGTGGGAACAGTGCCAGTATCAGTCGTCACTGTTTTACCGCCCATTCCGTGATGGGAGGTGAAAATTGTCACTGTACCCACCTTACCGTGCACTGTGCGACACTAGTAACCCTCGAGGGAGAATACGACAAAGTCCGTACACCACAATTCCAGGGATTCAGACTTATCCGTTCGCCCTCGACCCGGCGTCGACCCGGCCTCGACGCCCGACACGACTTAACAGGGAAGGGAGGACGGCATGGCATGGCGCTCCGGGTCATTTCGGCGTCCCATCCTCTGTAACACCATGGTGTCCAGGGATGGCCTCCCATTTCTAGGGCACGTCGCTACAGCCACCTCGATAGTGATCGACAAAACATCATCTCAAGGCATCCGTTGCCCTGGCCTCCTCTCGTCCTATATATAAAAGGGTAGGCCAGGGCTCTGGAGAAGACGACGGACGACAAGCCATACACAAGATAGCGATCAACATCTCAAGCAATCATCCTTCTACTTCCTTTTTCTCCTCTTTGAGACCTGGGCTCACCGCCCTCTCTCGCAAGCTTGTAACCCCTACGCAAGCACCTCGGTACAAGGAAATACAAAATCTCCCCTCCCCCGCTGGACGTAGGGTCTTCTTTTGCCCGAAGCAGGATAAACCCCCGTGTGTTCTCCTTCCATCACCATCCAGGAAAGGGACACGCAGCATTTACTTGTTGGTCTAGGACCCCCTCGGATCCGAACACCGACATAATCTATATTTAATGCTACATGTATCTGTTCAAAGATCCGATGTGATGGAGAAAGTGTAAAAATTTGGAATTTGGAATCCATGTAATCAAGGCCTAAGTAACTAACGTAACACATACGCAAACAGGATCATGGCGTCATGGTGGCCAACATTCCTGGGTTTTCTCCTCCTGACATGCAACTCGGCCATCGCAATCCACAGGTCAGGCGGCCACGCCGCCACGATACTCTTCGTCGGCGCGACGTACGCCACCCTGGTCCTGCTCCTCCACTGCTTGCGCCGGTTCGCGACGGCGCCGCGCACCACACAATTTCTATTTTAAAATATACATGAACTACGGGCTTGTTTTGTTTAGTTGATGAAAATATTTGTAACACTTTTCGTTTTATTTAGCAATTTATGTTCAATCATGTACTAATTAGATTCAAAAGATTTGTCTCGTGATTTACAACTAAACTGTGTAATTAGTTTTTTTTCGTCTACGTTTAGTACTCTATGCATGTGCCGTAAGATTCGATATGATAAGTATTATAGCACTTTTTAGGTCTGCGGCCTAGCGGGGAACGGTTATAAAACGAAGGCCGAAATGCTCGGTTGTCTCGTCGCCAGCGACGATCAAGATACGCTTAAGACTATCCGCAGTGGATACTCTAAAACGATACTCTAGAGCTTTAGAGTATGAATATAGAGTAAAAACTGTTGCACTGGGTACTCTAAAACGATACTCTATCCTTTCTCTCACTCTATATTTAGAGTAGTACAGTGCTTACTCTATACTCTGTAGTGGCGGGCCCCACTGGCTAAACAAAAGAAAAAAATGCTATAACTCACAAACCAAAAATCCAAATTAAATTTCGATTGCACCATTAAATTCGTCTCAATAAATCCTTCAAAACTAGATCACACATAAATATATTTAGATAAAGTGATAAGTGGGTTCCATAGTGGATAGAGTGGATAGAGGATGATATAGAGGATGAATGGGTGCAGAAGAATTGAATATAGAGGAGAGAATCTTGCTGACTAGGATGTATAGAGGATGAATATAGAGGTCCATGAGTGCGGGTAGTCTAAGTTTCTGCTTTGCGGCCCAGAGAAAAACCTTTCCTACTCGTCGTAGTCGATTATATTATTCTGGCGAGCAGCGCATGGACGACCGGCGCTATTCCGGGCTAAACAAGGTAGGCTTCGGTGTCCTGGCCTGCAACTCGGCGCTCGCCGTCTGCAAATCCTGGGGCGACGCCGGCTCCGTCGCGTTCGTGCTCGTCGCCGACGCGGCACTCGTCCTCCTCTTCGCCTGCCTCCGTTAGTTCGAGCGCCGCCGCGGTGCTGGCGGGGCCGCAGCAGGGAGCGGCAGGATCAAAGCCGCGGTGTGGGCGCTCACCACGCTGCTCACGGCGATGTTCACCTACGCCTCGATGGTGGCGCCCCTGATGCCGCTGGCCGTCGGCGCCCTCACCTTCCTCTGCCTCCGCGAGTCCGAGTGGGCCCAGATCAGATTGGGCGGACAGTATGCTGAGCTGCTCAAGATGGGCTTCGGCGTCGCGGCGTGCAACTCCGCGCTCGCCCACCACCACACCGACGGCGGCGAGGGCTCCTTGGCGTTTGTGTTCGTTGCGTACGCAGGCTTCGTGAGCCGGGCCTGGCTCTTCCTTCGTCGCTTGGATGGCCGCACCCGCGCGCGCGGAGCCGAGCAGTGACAAGACCAAAATAAAGGACGCGGGCTCGTGGCCTGGGCGCTGACGCTGCTCACGTCACGTGCGTCAGACTTCTTGTATTGCTTCCACTTGTGATCCGCGCACTCACTAGTCCAGTGATCTAATCTTCCGCAAATAAAGTAGTTTTCTTTGTTCCCCTTTCCTTAAACGTGGCTGTTAGTTTAGAGTTTGATTCGTTTTCTTCCTTGTTCTTCTTTTTGTTATTGTGAGAAGCACAGAGTTTTCTGAGTCCACATGTCTAGTTCTGAAAACAATTCTACTTGCACGGGAACTTGGACTAATACAAGTAAATTGTTAAAAGCAATTTTAAATTATTAATTATCTTTGTGTCAACATAAATCAGATTGTGAGGTTTGTGATTTTATCTGACAGGTTTTTTTATTGGCGGAACTAAAAATATTTTAATATAAAATATATGCAATAACTGTCGTCTAAAAAAAACTTAGATTTATGTATCTAAATTTTAGCAAGCCCCTTTCTCTTTTGACTAGTATATAGTAGTAAATACTAATAAGATAAGTGATCCCTCCGTTCCAATTAGTTTCAAGTTTTTTATGCAATATATATAGTGTATGTCTAAAGAAATAGTAAAAAAATATATCTATAAAAAACATTTTATATAATTTAAATTGGAGGGATGGATATGGCCTCGCTCTGTGGTATGACGTTGCCTGATCATGGCGGTGGGTGGACACTCCGAAGATGCTGCTAACTGCGATGCTTGACTTGTTGATGAGGAGGTTCTCCGGGTTGTGGCTGAGTCGCCATCTTGGCAGCGGATCAGGTTCGGAGCGGATATTTACAGGTTTTGGATCCGCAGGTTTTGGTTTGAGAGCCTTGATTTTTGTCCACGATTTTTCAGGTTCCGTCCGAAATGCTACATGTTTGGTGCGGATCTTTAATTCCACCCGCAGATCTCCGTCGGAGCCTAAAAAGATTCAGCCCACTGATGACCCAACTAGCAACCCTAACTTCATAACATGAAATCCTCGATCCCTCGACTCTCTCCCTCACCCGGTCATCCCACCCAGGCGCCGCACGCCGCATTCAACCAGTCAGGCACCCTTCTCCGTTCGCGATCTCGCCGCTCGCCCAGTGCCCAGTCTCTCTCTCTCTGGTCCCTCACTCCCTCACGGTGCTCAGCCCTCGGCGGCGGGCGGTCCCCTCAGCCACGCCCCCGCGTCCACATCGCACGTCCGCACCATCTGCCGGCAGTCGGCGCCGCCAGGCCCATAGCCACAGCGCGCGCATCATGTTCTGGATGCTCTGGACATGTCTTTTGGCTGTCTACTACTTGCATGTTCGGCTAGCTACTACTTGCATGTTCTGTACTAATAATTTATCTATATTCATCGGCAAGCTACTTTGCTAATTTTTCTTGTTTTGTATTGCTGTTCTTGGTGGTTCATTGTAGTAATATATTCTCGGGTTTCGGTTAATCCGTCACGTTTTGAGATCCACAGGTTTTGGTTCTGAGGATGGATTTTCATCCGAATTAGTGTTCAGAGTGGATTTGAGTTTTAGGTTCAGGTTTCGGTCTTGGGTGCTCAAAGACTCCATCCTATTTGAATCCGCCCCGTTGCTGTCCTTACTTAATATTCGTAATTGAGAGGGTACTTATTTTAAGGCTGTGTTTAGTTCCCAAATTTAGACTGTCAAAATTTACTCGTTTGTTTTTGTCAATAATTGTCCAACCGTTGACTAATTAGGCTCAAAACGTTCATCTCGCAAAGTATAACCAAACTATATAATTAGTTTTTGATTTTATCAACATTTAGGCCTTGTTTAGTTGGTGAAAAAGTTTGGGTTCGGCTACTGTAGCACTTTTCGTTTTATTTGGCAATTTGTGTCCAATCATGGACTAATTAGGCTCAAAAGATTTGTCTCGTGATTTACAACTAAACTGTGTAATTAGTTTTTTTCTTTCGTCTACATTTAGTACTCCATGCATCTGCCGTAAGATTTGATGTGACAGATACTGTAGCATTTTTTGGGTTCACTTTTTGTAAACTAAACAGGCTCTTAGTATTTCATACATGTATTACGAGTTTGATATGACGGGGAATCTTTTTTTACATAGTGCATTTTTCAACGCAACTGAACACAGCCTAAGACGAAGTGAGTAGTACGCAAGTAGTACTACGTTTACAGAGAAAAAGCATATGCATGCTACAAAAGTTCAAGTAAATCTTCAAAAGAAGATAGAAATATAGCTAAATAATCCTAGATACAATAAAGAAGACATTTCTCCCAACTAGTACAACATCAAAAGCATAGTGTGAACAATTGAGAGAAGATGGTTCTTCTCACGCCTAAAGGCGTGGTACACGGATATAGACACCAAATTCTCCAAAAACACAGCAACCTACGTACAACTACAAGCAGTACCTCTCCTGCGGTAGAATTTGATAGCCTGGCCGTCGGTGCCAGCATAAGTTATTCCACGTGGGTGGATCCCGACAAGCAAATCTGCGCTTCAGGGGTTGAGGAACAAGGCGCAGAACCCGGCACCGGCGGTCGCGGCCGCCATCAAATACACCAAGGAACCGACGGCCGGCGGCATCAGCGGGGCGACGCGTGACGCGAACATGGCCGTGAGCAGCGTCGTCAGCAGCCAGACCGCCGCCTTGGTCCTGCCCCTGTCCCCTTCGCCGCGCTCGAATTTGCGCAGGAAGTGGAAGAGCAGCGCGAGGGCCCCGTACGCGCCGGCGACGAACGCGATGGAGCGCGGGTCGTCCCGTGATCTGTAGATGGCGAGCGCGGAGTTGCATGTCAGCGTGGCGAAGCCGACCTTGGCGAGGAGGAGCCCGCGGTGATCAAAGTTCATGCGGCGTCGGTGGTGAGTGGGAGGCGAGGCGGCGGACGATGCAGTGGGTGCAGCGAATGTATACGTTCAATGAGGGCGGAGTTGTTTCCACCAGACCACCACTGCACCTTTTATAGAACTTGCAATAACTTTGTTTCAACAAAAAAGCAAGAACTTGCAATAAAGGCAGTTGACGTTGACTGCAGATTCTAGAGAATCCCGGAGGTCTCCGGACTTTTGAGCCTTGCAGTACAAGACACGCAACATTGCTGACGTCGGCGAGTGCGCTAGCTTACGTACGGAGTAGTGTCGTAACTGGTGAAGTGGTTCACGGTGAAAGGGAAAAGAAATTCGAAAACCGAACACGAGAAGGTGAGGGTATCGCTACGAGGGTACCTCCCCCAACATTGGCTAATGGATGCTTTGAATTTTTGTTAACTGACGAATTATGCCGCTTTGTCAAAGAAAAACATTGGCTAATGGCTACTCATCAACGGGAAACAAATACAGAATGGTCGAATAAGCAGCTCCAAATTTTCTATTTTTTAGACGGACGAGCACCAAAATTCTACTCCCTCCATTCCGAATTATAAGTGATTCCAACTTTCGTACAGAGTCAAAGCACCTCAAGTTTGACTAAAATTATAGAGTTACAACTTACAAAGAGTTATGACATCAAATAGTATACTATGAAAATATAAGTAATGAAGATTTTTTTACTTATTTGGTATCATAAAGTTATCTCTACACCTAAAAATATTCTAAAATAATCATCTATCCAGTGATACAAAAAACCGTATACTATCCAGTCACAAAGACTACACCACCCGGCTACAAAAACTACCAAATATGTATACTTGAATCCACAAACATGTCGTGTCGGAGCCAATTCTGAGTTCGCATCAGAGGCCTTGTTTAGATCCCAAATTTGGGGTCCAAATTTTGCATAGTAGATGTCCCGTCACACTGTAGCAATTTTGTTTTTATTTGGTAATAATTATCTAAATATTGATTAATTAGGCTTAAAATATTCGTCTCGCAAAGTATAACAAAACTGTGTAATTAGTTTTTGATTTCATCTACATTTAGTACTCCATATATGTACCGACATTTTGATGTGACGGAGAATCTTCTTTTTGTATAGTGAAATTTAGGGTAAATTTGGGTATCTAAACAAGGAAGGCCAGAGATGGTCCGCAGCCTCGTCGGGACCGTCAGCAGCCTCATATTATTTATTATAATTCCAAAGGCACGTACCGGCTAGCCAGCTGGGCTCATCGGTTTGATTCAATTCCAAAAGGCACATCGGTGCATCCGTGCATGGGATAATCAAGCACAGGCGACGCAAACACCACTTGTACCACTTTTCTACGTGCCTACTCCCGCCGGCGGCCACGGGAGCTCCTCGGCTATCCGGACAGCTACAAGATGGGAATATTCTCCGAGAACTTACTCGCAGCCATGGACCGTCTCAACGGTCGCGACATGAGCCGCCAGCGTTCCATGTGCTACCCTGCCGTTGCTGACGCCACAGCTGTGCACTTTCGTCATGGCTTCCGGGTTCTACTTCCACGCCATCCGGCGAGCACCGAGTGCTCCCGTCGCCCGGTTGCAAGCATGACCTAGAGTGTGGCTGCGTCTGCGCACGACTTTGCACTGACCCCGCTCGATGGAGTCGCCCCGTCCGTTGGTACAGCGGCACCAATGGGTGGGGCCGATTGCAGATGTCTTCCTCTGCACGTGCAGAGCGAACGAAGATGTATCTGCCCGCCTCGGCCTATGATGTGCCATTGCTACGTGGGCTGAAGGTCAGTATCCTCTCTAAGACTCCAACGAAGCCTAGATCTCATTGTTAGAATTAATTCCTTTAGCCCGGCCCAACGGTCAAGCTGGCCGTGATCCGATGCTCTGATCGGGGGCGTCATGCCTTTCAAGGTTGGTGGGCCCCGTCGTACTGTGCAGTATAAAGAGGAGGTGGGGTCTAGGGCACAAGTCACAAGGTTCACACAGCTGCCGCCACTCCCACTGTCCTAACCTTATGCCGATCTCGAGGGTGCGCAGCCAGCAGCGGGAAGCTCCGCCATCCACCGTCGCCTCTGCCTCCATCGGCGTTGCCACTGCTTCCCCACTGCTGCGCCTCTACACCGTCAAGTGCAGTGATCTCGTCTTCACCAGCTCGGCATCCTCACTGGTGACTGCTACTCTGTCGTGAGGAGGTTTAGGACAGGATCTGTTGGAGGTAACAATTGAGTTTTTTCCTATCCCTTGAGTTAAATACCTACTAGATCCATCTCTAGTTGATCCTTAAGATATATCACTCCCGCCCCCACGCATTCGGCGGCTAGGGCTACACATCCTGCCGCCTCCTGCCATTCACGCGAGGGGAAATCCTTTGGAAGGACGCGAGAAGGTGCAATCTCGCAGCTGTGCAGGGGTCTGTGAGGGGATAGGGAAGGAATGGCCTCGCACAGGTGCGACTGCAGTCTGCAGCCATTGAGACTTCCGAGCTACCGGTGCGTGGTGGCTTCCAGCAACATGAGACCTTTAACTACAAGATCGGCAATTACCAGGCGCCGGTGACTTGATGCGTGGTGACCGACGTCCATGCATGGCCATGCGGATGTGAGGACATGATGTCATTGTGATGTTATTTTTAACTTTTAAGATAATTAAAGGAATACGCCCGTATACATTTATGTACGTGGATCTATAAAAAAAAATAAACATAAATTGATTGTGACATTCAATCCGTAGCCTCGTGCAACGAACGGCATATATCTAATTACTTTATTATATAAATTGATCAAATTTAATGTATTTTAACTCTTTGAAAAAATTAGAATAGTTTAGAACGGCATATATCTAATTACTTTATTATATAAATTGATCAAATTTAATGTATTTTAACTCTTTGAAAAAATTAGAATAGTTTAGAATTTAGGACGGATGGAGTACTGGATTGTTCTATGGCGGCTGAGAGATACGACAAGTGTCTTGAGCCGATTGGTAAACTATGCATCAAAAAATAATGTTATCCTTACCCGGTTCCGGGAGATACAACTAGTAGACAGAGAATGGCTCACAGCACAGTCCGCCATTGCTAGCTGCACTGCTGCTTGCGTGAGTGACTCCACGGAAAGGACACGGCCGCGAGGCACGATCGATCAATCACTGCTAATCCAGCAGCAAGCTCTTTTTTTTTAGGGGATCCAGCAGCAAGCTCTAGAAGTGACAGACATAGGTAAACTTGCTGCAGAGGAATAATCAGTTCCTCTATAATCAATTACATGATGCATTTGTCTGAACATCAAGGCTATCTATAGGTGACACATACATTTATCTCTACAAGTGACGGGCATAAGGACCCTGTTCCCGTAACCGTGAGTCGTCGTCAACACCGCACCGAACCGCTGAGCCACATGTTTGTCCGCTTATATAAAGAGTCGCTCCCGTGCTGGGAAGACTTCACAAAGTCAACTGGATAAGATTCCTCCACACGAGCAAGGCCTGTTTAGTTCCTAAAATTTTACAAAATTTTTTAATATTTTCTGTCACATTAAATCTCTGGATACATGCATGAAGCATTAAATATAGATAAAAAATAAAACTAATTACACAGTTTAGATAAAATTCACGAGACGAATCTTTTAAGCCTAATTAGATCATGATTAGACACTAATTATCAAATACCAACAAAAGTGCTACAGTACCCTTTTCCAAAAAAATTTGTGAACTAAACGAAGCCTAGCAACACTAGGTCACCAAAGCCGGCTTATGCTTCCTCACCCTCAACTCCGGCCTCGCCGTCTACCGCGCCAGGGGTTCCTCTTCGTCGCGGGCTACCTCCTCCTGCTTCTTCTGTTCCTCTACCTCCGTGCCTACGAGCGGGCGAGGCGTGCTGGCCGTGTGGCGTCGTGAACTGCGACATGACCCTCGCCATTCACAAGGCCCGCAGCGAACCAGGCTCCGCGACGTACGTGCTCGTCACTTATGCGGCGCTCCTGGCGCTGGTAAGGCTCTTGGTCCGAGAATTTGCAGGCCACCCGCGCGGGGTCAAGGCCGCGGTGTGGGTGCCGTCGACGCTGCTCACTGAGATGGTCGGTCGTCTTGAAGGTGTCGTCCAGACGGGATGTGTTGTTGTCTGTTTGGTACGATTGGCTTTGGGTCCTGCTACCTTGTTCTTCTGCGTACATACAGCGTCAGTACATATATGCTCCTGCTATATATACACGCCCGTGGTAATTATGTTGGCTATCGATTTTATTTACAACATACGTGTGTTATAGCCTTATAGGCGGTGCAGTGCTACCGGGCGATGACTGCACCATCAGTACGCCGTTCTGGTTGTAGTGTAGCCATGTGGGATTATTGGTTTTAGGTTGCTATATATGATCAAATGTACTCACTCCATACCAAAATAAACATGTCTCGTTTTACGAGGAGTTAATCTCAAATTTAACTAAATATATATAAACATCTACTAATATTTATGATACCAAATAAACGCTACTCCATCCGTCCATGAATAAATAGATTTCTAGAGTTGCTTTAAGTCAAAAACTTTTTAAACTTTGACCGAATTTCTAGAAAACCCATTAAGCTTTATGACATTAAATTAGCATCATTAGATATACTATAGAATATATTTTCATAATGCTCATTTTATGTCATAGATGTTGTTACTTTTTCCTTTAAAGTTAGTTAAACTTAGAATATTAAATCATGCTACATATTTTTGTAGTAAATCTATTTAAAGACATAAATGTCAACACTATTTTTTACAAATGCAGTCAAACTTAAGATTAGTTGGCTCCTCATTAAGATATAAAATATGCACTTATTTTGGGACAGAGAGAGTAACGATAATAATCTACCCCACCTCACGATGCTCCAATATGGTCGCTGGGTTGTGTTCCCTTGGCATCCCCTGTTTTAAAGGTTCAGCCAAGGCTGCGCAAGAAGGCAAGGCAAAGACACAGGCCATGGGTCGTCACGTCGCACTGCACAAGTTGCCGAAAAGACCAAGTCCGGTACTGGAAACCCCACGGTGCAGGCACAAAATGTGTTGATCAGGCGATGGGGATTGTCAAACACGCAGCAGCAGCTTGACCATGAGGTTTTCGACGCCTTCCTGAGCGTTTTCGCTTTGCCAAAGTCTCAATCCAAGCGTAATAACGCGCTGTCGGCTCTACTCTCCACTAATCTAGTGAACGCGGAGCGTTTTTGTTGATCATCAACGTTCGCCTAGTGAATTTTTTCTTGGTTACATCATCTATGTTTGTGTGGATTGCACGTGGCCTCTTTGGTCGCGCACGTCGCAGCTCTGTTAAAGAGTCTGTACTGTAGGAGCGTGTCTCTTTACGTCAGTTGCTTCCTTTTTCTGCATATGTTCATACAGTATGTTTTAGTAAGCATTTGTTGGATGCGGTAATCCTTAGATTTTCACTAGTTAGTTGAAAATTTGGCTAAAAAATTAGCTCATCTATTAGCCTTCTTGTTTAGATGTACTAGAACTAGTTTGAACTAATAATCAGCTAGTTAGCAAATTATCCTAGTACATCTAAACAAATTTTCAGCAGCTACCAGTTAGAGAGGTTACGTCGGGTTAATCGTGGACATATTAAATCCTTGTTGTTGGATGGTAGGATCAGTTGCAGCAGCGGTTGTACCCCCAACGATTAGCCATTCCAAGAATGGAATGGTGGGTCCCTCATATCTTAAGGTTATTTTTTATTTCTAACCATCCCATCCGGCCTTCGTCGCAGCCTCCTAAGATTGTTTTTATTTGTCCATCCAAAGGCAGCATAAGCATATACGTGGCGCTTACGCGGCACACAATTAAAGATGAGCATGCAGCCCGCAGCTCGGTGACCTGACCCGAAGCACGAATTTTTGGCCCGGCCCAAGCACGGCATGGCCTGGGCCACTACTTAGGCACGCCGGGCGGCACGGCCTGGCCCGCAAACTAGTGGAAGGCCCAGTGTCGGCCCAGTGCTTGCCATGGCCTGCTAAAGGCCCATCCCACTCCCTTCCTCCCAAACACTATCCCACTCCCCTCCCCCACCTGCACCGCACGGACATACCGCGACGGTTGCGACTCCCGCAGTCGCGACACGAGGCGCGCGACTCGCCTCCGTGGCCCGAAGCGCCGAGCTGCCGACGGTGGCCACCTCCTCCTCACCCCCGCACCACCCGCCGCCACCTCCTCCTCCACGCCCCCCAAGCGGCCGCCGGCTTTGAGCGAGGCATCTGGCCTGCTGCTGTTCCTCCTCGAGGGCCCCGAAGTCGCATCTTCCCCGACCCCGAGCGGCCGAGCCGTCGCCATCGCGAGGAGAAGCGCCATCGTGCCTCACCCCTCCCCGAGCCCCCGCCGTTGCCGAGGACGAGTAGCCCCGTCGCCGTCGCGCGAGTTCAGCTTCCGGCCGCCGCCTACTCCTCCACACCCCAGCACGTCCGGGCTCGTCCTCCACGGCTCCGCCCTGCTGCTAGTCCTCGAGGCTTGCCATTCTCTCTCCCTCCCCTTCTCTCTCAGCATTCATGGGCTCCGGGCTGGCCCAATCTGTCTTTGGGCCCGTGCTTTTCGAGCCAGTCCGGCACGAAAGTCCGCCCGACAGGCCGTGCCTCGGCCGTTGGCCAGGCACGGTGGACTGGGGCGGCACGGCCCGATGGCACGACGGGCCATAACGTGCCGTGCCCTACCAGGTCGTGCCCTACCAGGCCGTGCCTGTGCCAGGCCGGGCCAGGCGCCCTGAATGCTCATCTTTCCACGCAACGCAGTAGAGAGAAATTGGTTTTCTTTGGATGCGCGGCCCAGCTTGGTTGTGTTCAGTCCGTTCCCAGAATCGGCTGCCTATAAAATGCACCCGCTATTCGTTCGATGAACCCATATGAACTCCTGCGCTCTCTTTGTCTCCGCAACCGTATTCCACCATGTCCAAGCTAGGCTTGGGCGCCCTGACCTTCAACTTGGCGCTCGCGATCTACAACTCCTAGGGCGACGCCGCCTCAGTCGCGTTCGTGCTTGCCACGGACGCTGCGCTCGTGCTGCTCTTCCTCTACCTCTGCTACTTCGAACAGGCCAAAGAGGAGGGGCAGGCAGGGGCAGGGATACAACCAAGATCGAGGCGGCTGTGTGGGCGCTCACGGCCATGTTCGCTACGATGGGGGTGGCTCTCATGCCGCTGGCCGTCGGCGTCCTTATCTTCATCTGCCTCAGCGACGTCGATCTGGTACGCGGCGGCGAAACTAACATGCACGGGCAATATTACGCGCTTGCCAAGGTGGGTATCGCCGTGCTGACGTGCAACACGGCGCTCGACACCTACAACGCTCGCCGTGACCCGTTCTCGGCGGCGCTCGTCTACGTGTCCTACACCTTCCTTGTGATCCTGACGGGCCTTTTCGTCCGTGTATTCGCCCGCGCTCACACTGCCGAGCAGGGGCAGCGCTAGAGGAGCCTGTGGTGCGGTGCTCATGCCCCAGGGTGCCGCTGCTGATGCCTCCAAGCTGGTCTGGGCGATGGCCGTCGCCACGGCCACTGGAGGGTTCTGGGCATTGTTCTTCCTTAAGCCTTGTGTCGCAGTCTGAATCCGTATTTTGCGCCGCAGATGTCCCCGGTCGGGCGTCTGGCTCATGGCCGTCGCGACTGCGTGCCCAAGGGAGCTTCTTGGGCGGGCACGTGACTTGTGACGTTTTACTTAACGTATACTTATAAATATTATTCCCCACACATGTCCACACCAATGTAATGTATCTGTTGGAATGGAGATAAGGTCATCGAAAGTGGATTTCTTTTTTGCGAGGAATCAAAAGTGGAATTTTGGCAATTGATTTACCTTCCACCACATTGCCAATCAATTTATTAAAACAATATATTATTTAAAAGAATTTTGAAAACTAATCTGTTGATTGACAAATTTTTGTACGTGGGACATATGTATTTATAATCTAACTAATCATTATTCAAATCTTGTAAAGTTGGACTTTTCAAATACAAAAAATGCACCTAACATTGATGCAGGGAGGTGGTACCAGTTGCGAAGGCTTGTACACACCATACACGTATCTGAACTTGCCATGAGAAAACGTGCAAGAGTATCTCCACCATTGTTCCAATTTCCACTCTCAATAAGACAAACCTGTAGTTTGAGGGATTTGAAAGCTCCTGTAGTCCTCCAATCTCATCCCCAATAAGAATTTTTTTCCCCAGCCATGCAAAATGCAGCCCCTAAGAGCATCTCCAAGAGTTTGGCAATTTTCATTTGGCAAATCTTGTGTTTTGCCAAGTTGTAAAAAGATATGCCAAATAAAAAAACAGTCTCTCTCCAAGAGTTTGGTATAATTCACTTGCCAAACCCAGATCTAACTTACATCAGGAACCCTGAGGGAGAAACAAAATTATGTTTATGCCCTTCCACCTCTTAAAAACTTACATCAGGAACCCTGAGAGAGAAACAAAATTATTTTTGTGCCCTTCCACCTCTCTCGTACATACGGATGCCAAGTCCGCTCCGCGCGCGCATATTTGCGCGTGCGAGGCCGGTGGATGGCAAGTTGCCAAGAATGCCAACCTCATTTGCCAAGCTGTTGGAACCCAAATTTTCTCATTTTGCCAAAATTGAAAGGATGCCAATCTCATTTGGCAAACTCTTGGAGATGCTCATGCCCCCAATACACGGAGTAGTAGCATGCAGCGCAGAAATAAGAGCGCGCCCCATAGTTCGTCACCCAATTGGATTTATATTTATCTTTCTATGAATTTCACAAAATTTCCAGAATCTACTATCTAGTTTTGAAATTTCTGTTAAAATAATATTATTTCGAAAAAGAATTCCAGAACCTTGCGTATCTGGAAAGTAGAAGAGCTCATTATGTTGTATGAAATATAATAGATAACCACATTATAAATGTAATCAAGCTGATCTGACGCTATGAAATTCACAAAACATTGAATAGTTAAGTACAAACATGCATATGCACTCGTAGCCTTCACAAGTCTTTAGCTTGGCGTGAATTTGGCAACGCCAAGTTAGCAAAGCTTAGCATACATGAACACCACGCCGAGCTTGCCACATTCGCCAAGCTGCCAGCGATGTGGCACGTTTAGGTTAGATTAGAACGCCGAGCCATGTATCATGGCGTGGTGCTTGTACGGCGAGCTTTGGATCTATTTATGTAATTAGTTATATGCTTGAGGTCTATTTGTAGAAATAATTAATAATAAAGAAAAAAAGAATATTTTTATGCGACAGTCAAACTAGGTTCTATTTTTTTCGAAGGAAAGGGAGATTATATTAAAACTCAGCACAGTATATCCTTAAATTTCATATGAAAAGTCAAACTAGGTTCTATAGCAAGACAGAAATTAAAGGCGTCGCACAACGTCGCTGTAACGGACGTACGGACTTTAAGATTATGCGCCATCGGCAAACGCGAAGGAATTTGCATACTTGGAATGGTCGTTAAAAAAATTTAGATTTGGATGCTAAACATGTTGATATGATCATTTGTAAACAAAAAAATAAAGAGTGCAAAAAGGTCCACCGGGGGTAATGTTTTTATTGTATAGCTCAACGTGTGTGTCTTTCTTCGCGTGAACTTTTTCTCTCCATCACGCAAAAGGTTTACGTATTTTTATATTAAGGCAGAGAAAAATTTAATACAACACGACTTAGCGCCACCATTTTTTTCTCGAATACGTAAAAGATTTACGTATCATTGCATTAAGAAGAAAAGGTTTACCGTACAAATGACGCGCATCAAGCGCGCTAGGTGGTCAAATATCTGGACCAACTTAGCAGACTGTTCCTTGATATTACATAAATGGAACAACCAAACGTGCAAACACCGCAGCGTCCTACAGGCCTTCCACGAAGAGCTCCCTAGCGACCCCCTTGAGCGCTGGGAACAACGCGTCGAGAGCATCCACCGGGCTTACCGTCAAGTTGCCACTACGAATGTCGTCGAGTGTCACCTTAGAAGCAAGTGACGCCAGAGTCGCCGGTGGCGCGATGCCCAACCTTTGCTTGAGTGCCTCGCCTCGCTTGGAGGCCGGTATATGCGCCAGCGGTTGGGCGACAATCTGTCTGCTTCTGCCCCTGACTGGCAGGGCCCTTGTGGTCACCACCTTCTGCCGTGGTGGAGAGGCAAGCAAGGGTGACCTCTGCTTGACCTGCACCTCCTCAACAAACTGTGCGAGACATCGAGCGGCCTCGCCTGGCGTGGGTGTCGCGTCGCTGGGGCTAGGAGTATCCGGTTGTGCGTCCTTTGTCGGTGTAGAAGGGTCGGGCGAACGACAACCATCCCGTGTCGACGCAGGGTCCGCCGCGGGTGCCGCCTCATCCGCGACAACTATAGGTCCTGTCTTAGGAGGCGTGCCCTGCACAGGCGACGACGGAGGCGGATCCGTTGTGCCCTGAGCAACCCTCACCGGAGAACAGGTGTCCAACAGAGGTCGAGCCTCACCCTACGGGGTCATAAGAGTTATACATGGACGTCACCCTAGTGTACTGAAACCTACGGCCCTGTTCGCTTGTTTTATAATCTGTACTTTTCAACTTGTTTTTTTAATCGGAGCAGTGTTTTTCTCTCACAATAAATCAGCAAACAATACTTTCAGTCATGACTTTTCAGCGAAGCGAACGAGCTCTACATTGTTACATTGGACATTGATCAACCCAAATTACGACGCCAGCTAGAAGCCGTATGCTGGGACGCCGAGCGGCGGCGACGCCGCTTGCGGGCACCGGAGTGCAACTTTGACGGAGTGCACGAAGATGTAGACCTACAACCACGACAGTGCACCACCGGAGAGTAGAAAAAGAACTGAATCTGCGTTGTTGAAGAAAAATCTACCCCTGTTTAGATCCCAAATTTCATCCCCAAATTTTACTATGCAAAAAGAAGATTCCCATCACATCAAAATGCCGGCACATACATGGAGTACTAAATGTAGATGAAATTAAAAACTAATTGCACAGTTTTATTATACTTTGCGAGACGAACATTTTGAGCCTAATTAGTCAAAGTTTGGACAATTTTTACCAAATACAAACGAATTGTTACAGTGCGCATTTAATACGCACTGTGCAGATTTGGCCCCTGAATTGGGGATCTAAACACATCCCTACTCCTTGAGTCGAGAGCGTCGTGAATAAGGATGAAAACGGTTGGAAACGGTCGAAAACGGACTTACGATATAGAAAAACGAAAGAGATCGGCTCGGAATATTTCTACATTTAGCAATTAAAGAATACAAAAAATGATCGAAAATGGTTGTGAAACCAATTAAAACTGACAATTTTTCATGTTAAAAAACGGTTCATAATATAAAAAACGAAAACAGTCAATTCAGAATATTTCTGTTCCGTTTTCATCCTAGTCGTGAACGTCGTCAGCGAACATGTTTGCGTTGTTTTCCCATGTTCCTTGTGGATTGTTCTTGAAAGGTCCTTGTGAATTTTTTATTAATATAAGAGGTACGGATTACCTTGTTAATTGAGGCAGCCTGCTCATTGGCTAGGCTCTGTTTTGAATGGTTATGGGCCATCGTGGCCCCGTGACCGTGTAGAAAATCTCAGCCCAATGGTAGGTAGAAGGTGGCTCAATTACGAAGCTGCTGCGAAACAAAGGCCCCGCAGATTGCAACGCTGTTTCACCGCCGTCAAGAAAACAAGACAAGACAAAAACATCCGGAATTTCCGTGCTCGTAAGGATTAATGGCAATCGCGAGCGACATTGTGGCTTCACAGTTGAGGTGCGCAGCACGGCAGCTAGCAGCCTAGCAGTACCCGTCCGCATAGTGGAGGCCCCGTCACTAAGGACCCACGTGGCAGCTGCCTGTGAGAAAGCGTGACCACGTCAGAGCGCTTGCCATGGCGCGCCAACGGCGAGGAGCTCTCGTGCAGGACAGCACTATAAAAGGGCACCCGCTGCCATTCCTTCGCCGCGCATCCTGCACAACAGTTAGCCAACGATATTCTATTATTCCACCGCACTCTTGTGCTCTCTTTGTCTCCCTCCGCGCACAGAAGATCGTTCGACTTGACATGGCCGAGGCCGACCGAGGATATTCCACCCTGACCAAGCTAGGCTTGGGCGCCCTGACCTTCAACTCGGCGCTCGCCATCTACAACTCCTGGGGCGACGCCGGCTCCGTGGGATTCGTGCTCGCCGCGGACGCCGCGCTCGTGCTGCTCTTCCTCTGCCTCCGTGCGTTCGAGCAGGGCGGCGGCCGGGGCAGGGATGCCAAGATCAAGGCCGCCGTGTGGGCGCTCACCACGCTGCTCACGGCCATGTTCGCCTCGAGGGTGGCGCCGCTCATGCCGCCGGCCGTCGGCGTCCTCGTCTTCATCTGCCTCCGGGACGTCGATCACGTCCGCGGCGGGAAAGGTGGCCACGGAATCAACATGGACGGGCAATATTACGCGCTTGCCAAGGTGGGTTTCGCCGTGCTGACGTGCAACTCGGCGGTCGAAGCCTACGACACCCGCCGTGACCCGGGCTCGGCGGCGTTCATGCTCGTGTCCTACGCGACCCTTGTGATCCTGATTGGCCTTTTCCTCCGTGCATTCGCTCGCGGTCACGCTGGTGAGCAGGGGCAGGGTGCAGGGTGCCCCTACTGATGGCTCCAAGTCCGAGCTGGTGTGGATCATGGCCTTCGCCACCGCCGAAGGAGGATTCTGGTCGTTCTTCCTCAAGCCTTGTGTCGCTGTCTGGATAATCAGTATTTGCATTACCTATCGAATGCGTCGGTTTCCTCGCGTATGTTTTGTGTAGTGCCGCCGGAATTTGCTTGCTCCGTCAGTACCCTTGCAATAATAAATTATAAATTCGGTTGACCAAGAACCATGTTTGTTTTGATTCGTCCGCGGACGCCGCATTCGTGCTCCTCTGCCTCCGTGAGTTCGAGCAGGGCGGCGAGGGCAAGAATAGCAGGCCGCCGTGTGGGCGCTGACAACGCTGCCTCAGTGCTCACGGGCGGCGATGTTCGCCTGGACTCGAGCATGGCGCCGCTGATGTCCCCGGTCCTGGCCGGCTGGCCTCGGACGTCTGGCTCATGGCCGCGGTGACTGCCCATGTGTATAATCTAACTAATCATTAATCAAATTTTGTCATGAGCTAGCATAAGTTATTCCGCGTGGGGTGATCGAGGAAATCTGCGCTTCACAAGTCGAGGAACAAGGCCCGAATCCAGCGCTGGCCGTCCCGGCGGCCATCAGGTACACCAAGACGCCGACGGCCGGCGGCATCAACGGGGCGACCCTGGAGGAGAACATGGCCATGAGCAGCCAGACCACTAAATAGAATAGAACACTAGTAATTAGATTATATTTTTAGAAAAAATATTATCTAAAATAAACTTATTAAACCAAAATTTAATTACTTAGAAAATATAGAGGTAAAATCACATAAAGGCTAAATTTGTCCAAATTTCATACTAAAATTCACTAGTCAAAGATATACGGTTTTTAAATTCGATAGCAAAAATTGAATTCAGATAATATTTTGGATGGTTAGAAAAGACATTGGCTAATGGCTACTGATCAACGGGAAAGAAATACCGAATGGGCGAATGAGGAGCTCCAAAATTTCCATCTTTTATGTGCTTTATATAGGAATAGCCTCAGCCAGCTAGTTCCCGACGTGAGCTCCTACATAGGAATTTCGCAAGATATATGTGCTTTATATACTACGCCGCGGAATGCGCTGCTTTGTTTCACGCGAGGGTGGGCCTGGATTCTTGGTTCATCGTGAACGAGGCAAAATAAGGTTTCTTGTGGATTCCTGTGCTCATTAGTCTGTGCATTGTGCTCGTAAGCTGGCCGTTTATTTCCTCAGATTATACTCTTTCGGTGACTTAGTCAAAAGGTGCCGGACTGACATTGGGCTTCTCTAGTGGGGAGGAAAAAGTGACTCATCATGTGACGTGGAGGCTGAATGAGTTGACTCGACTCACGGAGAAGAGAGAGAAAAATCGATTCATGTTTTGCAGTAGACTCTTTCCGAATAAACAATCAACTCGGGGGTGTTTAGTTGGTAGGTGAAAGATTTTTAGGTATTCCATCGGATGTTTTATGAGATGTCGGAAGGGGTTTTTGGATACTAATAAAAAAACTAATTACATAACTCGTCTGAAAAACCACGAGACGAATCTAATAAGCCTAATTAAACCGTCATTAGCACATGTATGTTACTGTAGCACTTAAGGCTAATCATGAGCTAATTAGATTTAAAATGTCCGTCTCGTGATTGCATAGCGCTTGCCCATGTTGCTTCTTGCTTGCCAGGCTGCCAGTTTGACACTTACACACGACGCGGCTTTGAACTGATGAGCCGAACTATTTAAATTCTAATCAATCAAATTTATACAAAGAATATTATTGTAAAAAAATACAAAGAATATTAATATCTGTAATACCAAATAAATGTTTTAAGATTTGTCACCGGACAAATTTTCATATTATGCCTAGTTTGTGCTATATATAAATATTAATATTCTCTTCTTGCTCCTTTTTTCAGAAAGGATTAATTAATACTAACTCAATGATAATTGCATACTACATTAACAAAGGCAGAGGCGCAGCAACGGTGGTACCATCCCTGCCGTGCCCGGTGCCTGTACCTATAGTCCACATGCATGTCTTGGAAAATATCAGTCACTCGTTCCTTTCTCTCGTCTATATTCATGCCTTGGAAAATATCAGCCACTGTTCATCTCTCTCTTGTGCTTCCTTGCCTCTGCTTTCTCTCCCTCTCACATACCTCCAACGTTACTCCTTCCATCTCTCTCTCGTTGAGGTGCGGGTTAGCGTCCTAGGCCTCCCGGCACAACATCCTCGATGTGGCCTTGGCACGAGCGGGCCCGGCCTCGGTGTGGCCTCAGCACGAGCGGGCCACGACCGAAGGCCCGAGTGGCCCTCGACACGGCGGCGCAACAGCACCAACGATCCCAGTCAAGGGCGGACCAGCGCGGCAGGCCCGACACTAGTGGCTCCCCGACGGATCTGGCTCCCTCTCTCAGTCACGTAGGCGCTGCCTGTAACACCTCAAGTGTTTAGTCCTTAATTGCATTGCATTTGCATAAGCATGACATGCATAATCCATGTTTAGTATTTCATGTAATGCAATTCATGTGTTTGTTTAGGGTTTGTTTGATTGATTTCATAAAGTATTTGATAGTTGGTGTAACAAAAAGGTAAAGTAGTCAATCATGACCTACAACACCTTAGCTATACTTAGAGTAACATTTGGATCAAGGTTCATGTTGACCAAAATTACAAAATTGCCCTCCAAGACAAGTTTGACCCCCATTTGACCATAGAAGGCTCTAGTTTGACCAATTAGAAAGTCTAATTTAGAGACCTTGCATGGAAGAGCACCCTTAAGCAAAGTTGTAAAGAAATTCATGAGGAACAAAAGTCTCAATATGACCATCTCATGAAAGTGACCACAACATGCTCAAAAGTGGCCCACAAGTCAGCTAGTGGTGTAACTCCAGGACTTAGAATTTTTCTAAGTCTGGAATCTGACCCTACAGTTTCACTGGTGTCTACTTTAGGAGCTTGTAGTTTGTAAACCAAGCCAAACCAGCTTTCACTCCTATTGACAAACTTGTAGATCACATGTAGCCCTACAACTTTGTCAACATTACCCAAGCCTGATTCTCATTGGTTCAAGAGATATCGGGCCATGAACATGAGCTGTCAGTCGGTATCATTAGCTGAACTCGGTTTCAGTTTCACCGAGCACTACTTTGAGGCCATGTAGTTTCCATTATAGACCGAATCAGCTCGAGCTCTAGTGGACAATCTTGTAGACGTCATGTACCTCTACAACTTTACTAATTGCGGATTGTACTAGATCGGCCTAGATTAGGAGTTATAGGTTGCCAAAGTCACGCTGTCAGGCTCGGCTTGACTGAAACCGCGATTCAGAAGTTCAGAAAAACTGAACTCGGTGCGTGTCCGACCGGTGGCAGGCGGCCTCCGCCGCATGTCCTCCACGCGCCGCGCGCGACCTGGCGCCTTGGCCAGCTGCCGAGCGCATAGAAGGGCACCTCTGCTGTCGCTCCGACCTCACCCATCCATTCCCTCCTCCTCCTTCCCTCTCTCGTCTGCAAAGGGGAAAAACCGAGCCGCCATTCCCCTTTTCCTCCGGCAAGCTCGAGCGTGAGCTACGCCGCACCACCGGCCGCCTGATCTCGCCATTGCCTCCGCCTCAACACCCTCCACCCCCTGGACCTACCGAACCCCGCGATTTGAACCAAGGTGAGCTGCATTGCCTTCTTCTCCGCCTCCGAGGGGTCGCCGGAGCCCGCCATGGGACCTCACCGTGGTCGGGGTGCTTCGGGTCCGTCTCCATCTTCCCTTACTAGTAAAACGGAACCGCCTGGCCTCGGTGAAGCTCGTACCGAGCTCCGACCGCACCGTGCTTCTTCACCGGCGACGGTGCGCCGCCACCGGATGTCACCGGCCGCCGCGCACGGTGGCAGGCCCTCTCCACCCCATCCCCATCCATCCTACGGGCACCAATCAATGCGCCGGGTGACGGAGAGCACGAGACCGCATTCGGTTGGCAGCGCGAGCCTTTCTCCGGCGAGCTCGAGCTCACCGGAGCTCGCGGGACGCCGGCTCCCCTGTCTTGGGTCGCTGACCGCGGGGGCCCACCCGTCAGCGTCGCGCGCGGGCGGGAGCGCTGAGCGGGCCGAGCGCGCGGGCGTGGGCGTTGTGGGCCGAGTTTCGTTTCCGGGCCGGCCCAGTCGTCCGAAGTGAAAACTATTTTTATTATTTTGTCACTGATTTTTGTACAAGTTGGAAAAATAGGAATCTAGGGTTTTAGTGATCCAAAAATCATGAGATAAATTTTGTTAGAATCTACTGGATGTGTAGTATTTTAGAAAAATATGGATCTGGCATGAGATGTTTAAATTCTGTAAGAATTTATTAGATCTTTTAAATGTGTTTTGGAATGCATGCAAATTTGTTTAATTTATAACTTGAGCTGTAGTGTTCCATAAATCATGAAATTTGGTGGGTAGGTTAATCTATGCTAGTCCTAGCTCTGGTAAAAATTTGGGCATCAGTGCTTAAGTAATTTTCAAGTTATAAGGCTATCATTTTATTCTAGGAAATAATTGAAGGAATTTTTATAATTTTTCTACATGTGCAATGTTTTTGTAACTTTTTGGAGAATGTCTTGGTAACCTAGAGGGTCTAAGAAAAATATGAAATCTGTTGTTTGATACTTTTCAATGTGATTTATGAATTATGCAGAAATCAGCCTTTTGGGCTTGTGAATTTTGTATAGAGAGTTTCTGTGAATAAAATTTGTTCAAATTTTTACTGTGGGCTATTTTGAAGTCAGAGAGAGTCCCCTGTAATTTTTGTAAAATTTTAGGAGCAGTTTACATATATGTTTAAAATTCCACCTAAATAATTAAGTAAATTAAGAAATGGGGTTAAATAAATATTCTAGTTGGTTCCACCTTACTTTCTGGTGTTTTTATACCTAATGTGAACTGTTAGTAACATTAGTTTGGTTTTAGGAGACTTTGGTCATATCAACAAATATTTAACCTTTGTAATTTTAGGTTTTCTGGACAACTGGAAGTATTTCTAAGTTTGACCTTTGATAAAATTGGTTGATGGAAAACTTGTAAATACCAAAGTCACAGTAAACTTGATGAACTAGCTTGTGTCAAAATTTGGGAGCATTTGGCTTTGTAGTTTGAGAGTTACTGTTGTTTTAAGTGGCAGTTCAGAATCTGCTACTCTCTGTTTTGAAAGGACAGATTCTGGAACTTGTGAAGTTTGACGTGGAAAACTTAAGAGTTTGGGGTTGAGGTCTGAAAATGAATTATAGAGTATTTCTTAGGCTTTCCAGATTGTCCTAGATCATATCTTTTGGAATTGTAAATCTCCAGTTGTGATAAAAACAAGTAGCTGCTGTCCAGTAGGCTCTACTGTGATGCTTTGCTGATTGATATGGTGTGATATCCTAAGACAAGCTACTTTTGTAATTGTTAGGTGTTAGGGCCTTAACTGAGGATGAGCAACTTTATCTTAGGTTAAGTAGATTAGGTGAGTACTTCTCTACCGGAGAGGAAATTTGCACCTACTCTTTTGAAGTGATTTGAATAGAGCGTTAAATTGTTGTAATGCATTTCATTCCGAGCATATTGCATCTTTCATTATGCATTCATGGAATTTATTATGCACTCATGCAATAGGTGTACCGGAGGGGGTAACACTCCTCGAGTTCGAACAAACGATCCCAGAGGAAGTACTGAGTCAACCAGAGGAGCAGACCGAGCCAATCGGCGAAGAAGCCTCCGAAGAAGACCTTCCGGAGTGTCCAGATCACAGGCCTTCCACCTTCCTCAAAGGCAAGCCCCGGTGCATGCTGAACCCATCAATTTATAAAGATATCTTGAGTACTTTTAATTGTTTACTGCATTAAGTAGTAGGAGTTGTATGAAAACAACTGTTGCATTACACCTGTCCTTGTCCAGATACTATGCCCTAATCCTATATTAGGTGTAGGCACGTGTCAATGCTTAGCCCTGCTTAGTACGGTAGAAGTCGGGTGATTTCCGGTCATCCGCGAGAGATAGGACTGGGTCGCGAGTGGCTTATGGCTATCGTGATGGAACCATGCTTTAAAATGAAATTGAGACCGGGCGGGAGTTCGATGGTACAGCTGCAAGACACTTCACGTCTTGGGTGTGGAGCCATGCCCGTCTGAGTCGTTTAAGGACCGATTCGCTGTACGTCCTTGAGTCATGTTGAACGCAGTCTAACACTTAGTTGGCCGGATAAGTCGTTCCGACCGCGAAGCCGAGTAATGTGATTCAGGCCGGGAATCGAATGGTAGGTTGCTTCTTGGAGGAGAGAAAGGATGTGCTTGGGGACATTGGCGTGAGACCAAGGGGGGTTAGAGTCCCTATCACCTGGCAGAGTGTCGCCCTTGGGGTTGCGACATCATTCAGACCCGCGATTCCTGAATCATACGAAAGGTGGCTTGTGCGACCCTGGCAGGGGCCTGCGCGGTGAGTGTTAGAAATACCCCTCCAGCTGGATAGGAATTCGATTCGAATCGCCGTCGCTCCCGGTTAGTGAGCACTTGACTTGAGCAGCGGCAACGTAGATCTCATTAATTAAACAGATGGTTAAGTGAATGATACAATGTTGCCACAATTTATACCTGCTATGGAACAATATGAATAATTGTTTGATGATAATCAAGTGCATGTTTAGTACAGGTGCTAAGATAGATGACAGGTAAATGCTAAAAATAACTGCTAGTACAGGTTATAAGAGTTTCAACTACTTATGCCTTTATGCAAAATGTGGTGTCAGCTAGCCTCTTGCGTAAGCCTTGCATAATCCTTGGTGTCTCATTTATTTCTGGTTTTTGACGGGTAAGTCTAGCTGAGTACATTCCAGTACTCAGGGTTTATTCCCTCCTGTTGCAGATGACATGCTTTACCAGGGCTTCTGCAAGACATGTCTCCACCCTGCGGGTGATGATGACTAGATCACACGGGCGTGATCATCTTTATGTACTTTCCTCGTGCTTTTGCGGGATGTCGATCATCCAAACTGGCAGTAATTAAGTAACTAAAGTATGTGTTATGCTTCCGCTACTTTCAAACTCGGTTTGTAATAATTGCTACTCCGTGGTGTTAACTTATTTCGGAACTACTTGTGAAATGTAACGTATGATGTGTATGTTGAATGATGCGATCCTGGTGGTAAGCAGTTTGGTTTGAAATCCTTCGTGATTTCGATTGACTACCGGGATTATATGGGTTCAAGTTTGAAAATTTGAGCGCTTCGGTGCTTGTTTTCGTACTTGTGCTCTTATAATTTGGTCGGTTCTGTTACAGCTGGTACCGGAGCATAATTCAACATTAAGCACATCTTACGAGTAATTAAAAACAAAAGTATTTGTTTGCGAAAAGGGTTAAACTTTAAAAAGTATTTTTATAAGTATGCCAGTGATCACATCCCTTAGCCCAAATAAGGACTCTTAGGTGGCTTATTATAAAGACTAACTTGGGGGCCTTGTTTGTTTTTGTTTCGTCGTCCATACGGCGTGATATTGTATGGATGCCATCCACTTGGGTGGTAATGTATGGATCAATTACCTCGACGCTCTGGTAAGTGTGAGTTGTGAGAGCATGATCGTCCAACCGGCGGTCTAGGGGAGAGTAGTTTTGGTGATTTGCATATTTACATGTTTAAACCATGTAACTATGTAAAAGCACTTAATTGTGGCATCTATCAATCGGGTAGCTTTGATACTGAAATATATACATCCGGGGATGTGTATATGGAAAGTATTTAGCCTACTGCTTCCTTGTATGTTATTCTGGGAATTGTTGGGCTGCAATGGAATTTTTCTGCAGGTACACTAACAACGTAACGTGTAGACCGATAGTTTCGCTTATATGAGAGAACGTATGTATGCCACCGCTTAGCGTTAGCACTTTAGTTTTCTACTAAGGTGAGAGGACGTACGGAACGTGCATGCATCATGTTTAATTATATCATACATGTCATTCACTCCCTCCTTAAAAATTTTAATAGTCCCGACTAAATTAAATTTCGTATCCCCTAAATGATTCTCACTTTAAGTCACATCTTGTTGATACAGATGGCACGTACCAGGATGACAGCCCGTAAGTCAACTGGTGGAAGGGTCCCTCGCCACCAGTTAGCTCCACGCGAGCCCCGTCCTGAGCCCTCCGAGGTGGAACGGTTACGGGCTGAGCTGGCAGAGGTGACTGCTGCTAGGGATGCAGCACGGCAACAACTGGAGCAAGTGATTCATGATCGAGATCAAGAAACACTTGCAGTCCAGAGGTTGACAGTGGCAAATCGCAACTGTCAGCGTATGTTGGTCCGTGTGATGGAACAGAGGGAGGAAGCCTGGCACGAGGAGAACGTTCTGAGAGCTCGTCAGTTTGAGCTCGAACAACAATTAGAGAATGCTGAAGAATACAATGACAACCTTCATGAAGAAGTGCACCGCCTGAACAACCAGCTTAATCCTCTGCTACCTAGGAACAACAATGTAGATGAGGAGATGGGTTCCGGAATCTTCATGGCTGAGGATGATGATGAAGTGGAGGTCGATGGACCACAAGATGCTCCACCTGCAGAAGCACCAGGGGAAGAGCCAGAAGAAGAAGAAGACGAAGAGTTAGAGCCTGTCAGTGATGAGGACGGCGGGGAGATCCTTGACACGGACTCGGAGGATAATGTTTAGAGTAGTCATCACGTACCTGTAATGCTAGGATCGTCTTTTGTGCCCTCCCTGTGAAGGAGTGAGGCCTTGTAATAACTTGACTCTGGGATGTAAGGCTGAACCGTATGTTTCCTAAATGTAGTTTGAACCTGTTAATTTCGATCGCAATGGGATGTCTTATTGTGTTGTGTTCGGTGATGGTGTCACGATTAGCACCCTTCGGTGCCGCGACGAAACCGAGGGCCTCCTATGGCGCGCGACATAAGGTTGTGCTGCTTGGCACGCGCAGGTATCGAAGTGGCTAGTCCTGATCCACCATAGAACTCTCCATTGAGAAGTCTCTTTGTGGTCAGTCTGAAGTAGTCTTTCACAGTCAATTGGAAATCTTGAGGTCAAATCCAAGTACCGCGCGAAAGGTCAAAATTACGTAGATAGCAACGTAAACGATCCGATAACCGTTGTGCTCCCTGTGAGTGAGCCTTTATCAAAGAACGTCTTGATGGATTACCAACTACGAGTTCGGCAATTGATGCGCTTGAATGGATTGTGCGGTTGTGATGAATTATTGTGCCTTAATTATTATGAGAATTCTATTCTTGAAGACAGTTTGACATTTCGCAATAATTCATCTACAAATTTCCCACATCGTCAGTGCTCATTGGCTATGCATTTTGCAGATGTCGTACAATCTACGTCGGGGTCGTGGAAATGAGGAGGAGGACCAGCCGCCCCCTCCGCCACCACCTACTCCGGCTGAGTTAATGCAATCAGTGGTTGAGGGGCAGCGTATGTTGGCCGACGTCATGCGCCAACTGGCTAATCGAGAGGCTCGGCATGGTCGTCAGGGCCCAGAGCCAAACCAGTACAGCGATTTCAAGGACTTCCTGGATACAAAGCCCCCGCTTTTTAAGGAAGCGGAAGAACCACTGCAGGCTGATGAGTGGTTGAATACCATTGAACAAAAGTTTCGTCTGCTACGTCTAACTGATGAGCTGAAAACGGAGTATGCTTCCCATCAGTTGCATGGTCCAGCAGGCATCTGGTGGAGCCACTATCGTTCCACACTGCCTGCCAATGTCCCGATTGCTTTGGATCAGTTTAAGGTGGCTTTCCGAGGGAATTATATCCCTCCCGGTCTTATGGCAATCAAGCACACGGAGTTTATGAGGCTGTCCCAGGGAAACAAAAGCTTGACTGAATACTTGCAGTCCTTCAACAACCTGGCAAGGTATGCCACAGAGTTTGTGGACACTGATGCAAAGAAGATTGCTAGTTTCAAAAGGGGCCTCGGCCCAAAGCTAATGAAGACTATGGGCACTAGCAAGTGTACCACTTTCAATGATTTCATCAGCGATGCTTTGACACAGGAGAACAACAATGCTATTTATTCTGCTTCTAAGAGCCGTAAAAGGGCCCTCGAGGCAAGTGCTTCTCAGTCAAGGTCCTCAGCTGCACCAAGATCGTCTCCACGCCCGCCTGCTCAGAATACAAGGTTCCGTCCGCCACAGAAAAAGCCTGCTGCAAAAACTGGGTTCCGTAAGGCGTATACTGTCGCTCTGCCAAAGGGGACTTCTGGTCAGAGTAGTTCTAGTGTTCCTCCTAGCAATATGCCTTGCTGGAATTGCAACAAGCCAGGCCATTGGGCCCGGAACTGTCCGTACCCTAAGAAAAATGTCAATCAAGGTGGTCGTCAGGGACACGCTCATTATAACAGCATTGAAAAAATTCCATCTGGTGAGGTGGTCACGGCTGGTAAGTTCCTAGTTGACCAACATCCCGCAATGGTACTTTTTGATTCAGGTGCTTCGCATTCCTTTATCAGTCCTAAGTTTGCATCCAAATTTGCACACAAGTTGCATACTGTTGAAGGTGTGGGTTATTGCATTAGTGCTGCAAGTGGGAATATTTCCACAAACAAAGTAGTGGGGAACCTTAAGTTTGAGATAGAAGGGCGAAGTTATTCGCTTGCTCTATTGGTGTTACCGGGGTTAGACATAGATGTTATCTTGGGCATGAATTGGATGAGTCAGAATGGGGTACTCATTGACACATCTGCTCGGGTAGTTATGCTCAGAGATCCTACCGATCAAAAGGGTTTTCTAGTTCAACTTCCCAGAAAAGTTGAGTTGTCGGGGGAAATTCATGCTGTGCAAGCAAAGGCGTTGGCTGAAATTTCCGTAGTAAAGGAGTTTCCGGACGTCTTTCCCGATGAATTGCCGGGACTCCCTCCGGATCGGGATGTGGAATTTAAAATCGAGTTGCTGCCGGGTACCGCACCCATCTCTAGGAGACCCTATAGAATGCCTCCAAATGAGTTAGCTGAGCTTAAGGTACAATTGAATGAACTTTTGAAGAAGGGGTTGATCCGTCCTAGCTCATCTCCGTGGGGTTGCCCTGCTATCTTTGTAAAGAAGAAGGATCAAACCTTGCGGATGTGCGTGGACTATAGACCTCTGAATGCAGTCACTGTCAAGAATAAGTATCCTCTACCGCGTATCGACATCTTGTTCGATCAATTGTCCAAAGCTAAAGTCTTTTCCAAGATTGATCTAAGGTCTGGGTACCATCAGATTAAAATTCGTCCTGAAGATGTTCCAAAAACAGCCTTCTCGACAAGATACGGCCTTTATGAGTATCTTGTTATGTCCTTCGGTCTGACTAATGCCCCAGCGCACTTCATGTGCTTGATGAATTCGGTGTTTATGCCCGAATTGGACAAGTTTGTGGTGGTGTTCATTGATGACATCTTAGTGTATTCTGAAAATGAGGAAGACCACGCGGAACACTTGCGTATTGTCCTCAGCAGACTGCGTGAGCATAAACTGTATGCGAAGTTCAGTAAATGTGAATTCTGGCTTCGGGAAGTACCTTTTCTTGGGCATGTGTTGTCCGATGGAGGTATTATGGTGGATCCCACCAAAGTAGAAGAAGTATTGAATTGGAAGGCTCCTACTTCGGTTCATGAGGTCCGGAGTTTTCTTGGGTTGGCTGGCTATTATCGTCGCTTCATCCCGGATTTCTCAAAAATAGCCAAACCCATGACCCGGTTGCTGCAAAAAGACACCAGGTTTGTCTGGACTCCTGAGTGTGATGCGGCTTTTCACCAACTGCGAACCCTCCTAACCTCGGCTCCGGTTTTGGCACAACCGGATATCGAGAAACCTTTTGATGTTTACTGTGATGCCTCAGGCATAGGTTTGGGAGGTGTTCTGATGCAGGAAGGCCGAGTAATTGCATATACTTCACGGCAACTTCGGAAACATGAGGTGAATTATCCGACGCATGACTTAGAACTGGCCGCAGTTGTTCATGCTTTGAAGGTATGGCGGCATTATCTGCTGGGCAATGTCTGCAATATCTATACAGACCACAAAAGCCTCAAATACATCTTCACCCAACCCGAGCTAAATATGCGTCAGAGAAGATGGCTCGAGTTGATTAAAGATTATAATCTTCAAGTGCACTATCACCCAGGCAAGGCAAACGTGGTTGCGAACGCTTTGAGCCGTAAGTCTCATTGCCATTCCTTAGTTGAAACTGATTTTCACCGATCCCGCCTGTTACATCCGGCAGTCTTGTACAACATCACTGTCAGTGGTACTCTCAGAAATAGAATCATTGAGCTCCAAAAGACTGATCCGGGTGTATTTCACATAAAACGGAAGATGAAAGAGGAAGAAACTAAGCATTTCAGGTTAGATGACGAAGGTGTGCTGTGGTTTAAGGATAGATTAGTGGTACCTAAGGATCGAGAGCTTAGAGATCAGATCCTGTCCGAAGCACATTCTTCCAAGTTGTCCATCCATCCTGGTAGTAATAAGATGTATTATGATTTGAAGCCACTTTATTGGTGGACCAAGATGCGGAAAGAGATAGCTGCATATGTTGCTAGATGTGACACCTGTTGCAGAGTGAAAGCTGTGCACATGAAAGCTGGGTTGCTTCAGCCACTTTCCATTCCAGGCTGGAAATGGGAAGAAATAAGTATGGATTTCATTGTCGGACTTCCTCCCACCGTCAAAAATCATAACTCTATCTGGGTAATTGTTGACCGTTTGACCAAATCAGCTCATTTCATCCCCGTGAGAGTGGACTATCGTCCTACTGACTATGCTGAGTTGTACTTCAATCAGATAGTCCGGCTTCATGGGATACCTCGTACGATCGTTTCTGACCGAGGTCCCCAGTTCACTGCTCGCTTTTGGGAGCATTTGCATCACCTTCTGGGAACCAAGTTAGTGAGAAGCTCTGCTTATCACCCCCAGACATCTGGTCAGACGGAACGAGTTAACCAAATCTTGGAAGATCTGTTGCGGGCATGCGTCCTTTCATCCAAGGGTTCTTGGGAAAAATGGCTACCTTTAGCCGAATTCTCGTACAATAACAGTTATCAAGAGAGTATTAAGATGGCCCCATTCGAAGCTTTGTACGGTCGTAAGTGCCGAACTCCACTAAACTGGGTAGAAGCTAGGGAAAGAAGGTATTATGGCATTGATTTTGTCCAGGAAGCCGAGGAACAAGTCCGTACTATCCAGAAACACATGGCTGCAGCCCAAGCTAGACAGAAAAGCTATGCTGATCGTCGCAGAAAACCACTCGAATTTGAAGTTGGAGACTTCGTTTATTTGAAAGTTTCTCCAATGAAGAGTGTCCAACGTTTTGGCGTTAAGCGGAAGCTTGCACCAAGATACGTGGGTCCTTTCCAGATCATAGGCAAGAGTGGAGCTGTTGCGTACAAAATCCAGTTGCCTCCTGAGATGAGAGCCATATTCAACGTTTTCCATGTGTCTCAGCTTAAAAAGTGTCTCCGAGTTCCTGAGGAACAAGTTTCGTTAGGTGATATCAGGCTGGAATCCGACTTAACCTATGAGGAAAAGCCCGTCCGAGTGATCGATACTCAAGAACGAGTAACTAGAAGCAAAGTGGTTAAGTGGTACAAAGTGATGTGGAGTAATCAGGGGAGTGAGAGTGATGCTACGTGGGAACGGGAGGATTATTTGCGGGATGGTTATAAAGAATTCTATGAAAAATGGTACGCTTTCCAAATCTCGGGACGAGATTTTTATAAGGGGGAGGGCTGTAACACCTCAAGTGTTTAGTCCTTAATTGCATTGCATTTGCATAAGCATGACATGCATAATCCATGTTTAGTATTTCATGTAATGCAATTCATGTGTTTGTTTAGGGTTTGTTTGATTGATTTCATAAAGTATTTGATAGTTGGTGTAACAAAAAGGTAAAGTAGTCAATCATGACCTACAACACCTTAGCTATACTTAGAGTAACATTTGGATCAAGGTTCATGTTGACCAAAATTACAAAATTGCCCTCCAAGACAAGTTTGACCCCCATTTGACCATAGAAGGCTCTAGTTTGACCAATTAGAAAGTCTAATTTAGAGACCTTGCATGGAAGAGCACCCTTAAGCAAAGTTGTAAAGAAATTCATGAGGAACAAAAGTCTCAATATGACCATCTCATGAAAGTGACCACAACATGCTCAAAAGTGGCCCACAAGTCAGCTAGTGGTGTAACTCCAGGACTTAGAATTTTTCTAAGTCTGGAATCTGACCCTACAGTTTCACTGGTGTCTACTTTAGGAGCTTGTAGTTTGTAAACCAAGCCAAACCAGCTTTCACTCCTATTGACAAACTTGTAGATCACATGTAGCCCTACAACTTTGTCAACATTACCCAAGCCTGATTCTCATTGGTTCAAGAGATATCGGGCCATGAACATGAGCTGTCAGTCGGTATCATTAGCTGAACTCGGTTTCAGTTTCACCGAGCACTACTTTGAGGCCATGTAGTTTCCATTATAGACCGAATCAGCTCGAGCTCTAGTGGACAATCTTGTTGACGTCATGTACCTCTACAACTTTACTAATTGCGGATTGTACTAGATCGGACTAGATTAGGAGTTATAGGTTGCCAAAGTCACGCTGTCAGGCTCGGCTTGACTGAAACCGCGATTCAGAAGTTCAGAAAAACTGAACTCGGTGCGTGTCCGACCGGTGGCAGGCGGCCTCCGCCGCGTGTCCTCCACGCGCCGCGCGCGACCTGGCGCCTTGGCCAGCTGCCGAGCGCATAGAAGGGCACCTCTGCTGTCGCTCCGACCTCACCCATCCATTCCCTCCTCCTCCTTCCCTCTCTCGTCTGCAAAGGGGAAAAACCGAGCCGCCATTCCCCTTTTCCTCCGGCAAGCTCGAGCGTGAGCTACGCCGCACCACCGGCCGCCTGATCTCGCCATTGCCTCCGCCTCAACACCCTCCACCCCCTGGACCTACCGAACCCCGCGATTTGAACCAAGGTGAGCTGCATTGCCTTCTTCTCCGCCTCCGAGGGGTCGCCGGAGCCCGCCATGGGACCTCACCGTGGTCGGGGTGCTTCGGGTCCGTCTCCATCTTCCCTTACTAGTAAAACGGAACCGCCTGGCCTCGGTGAAGCTCGTACCGAGCTCCGACCGCACCGTGCTTCTTCACCGGCGACGGTGCGCCGCCACCGGATGTCACCGGCCGCCGCGCACGGTGGCAGGCCCTCTCCACCCCATCCCCATCCATCCTACGGGCACCAATCAATGCGCCGGGTGACGGAGAGCACGAGACCGCATTCGGTTGGCAGCGCGAGCCTTTCTCCGGCGAGCTCGAGCTCACCGGAGCTCGCGGGACGCCGGCTCCCCTGTCTTGGGTCGCTGACCGCGGGGGCCCACCCGTCAGCGTCGCGCGCGGGCGGGAGCGCTGAGCGGGCCGAGCGCGCGGGCGTGGGCGTTGTGGGCCGAGTTTCGTTTCCGGGCCGGCCCAGTCGTCCGAAGTGAAAACTATTTTTATTATTTTGTCACTGATTTTTGTACAAGTTGGAAAAATAGGAATCTAGGGTTTTAGTGATCCAAAAATCATGAGATAAATTTTGTTAGAATCTACTGGATGTGTAGTATTTTAGAAAAATATGGATCTGGCATGAGATGTTTAAATTCTGTAAGAATTTATTAGATCTTTTAAATGTGTTTTGGAATGCATGCAAATTTGTTTAATTTATAACTTGAGCTGTAGTGTTCCATAAATCATGAAATTTGGTGGGTAGGTTAATCTATGCTAGTCCTAGCTCTGGTAAAAATTTGGGCATCAGTGCTTAAGTAATTTTCAAGTTATAAGGCTATCATTTTATTCTAGGAAATAATTGAAGGAATTTTTATAATTTTTCTACATGTGCAATGTTTTTGTAACTTTTTGGAGAATGTCTTGGTAACCTAGAGGGTCTAAGAAAAATATGAAATCTGTTGTTTGATACTTTTCAATGTGATTTATGAATTATGCAGAAATCAGCCTTTTGGGCTTGTGAATTTTGTATAGAGAGTTTCTGTGAATAAAATTTGTTCAAATTTTTACTGTGGGCTATTTTGAAGTCAGAGAGAGTCCCCTGTAATTTTTGTAAAATTTTAGGAGCAGTTTACATATATGTTTAAAATTCCACCTAAATAATTAAGTAAATTAAGAAATGGGGTTAAATAAATATTCTAGTTGGTTCCACCTTACTTTCTGGTGTTTTTATACCTAATGTGAACTGTTAGTAACATTAGTTTGGTTTTAGGAGACTTTGGTCATATCAACAAATATTTAACCTTTGTAATTTTAGGTTTTCTGGACAACTGGAAGTATTTCTAAGTTTGACCTTTGATAAAATTGGTTGATGGAAAACTTGTAAATACCAAAGTCACAGTAAACTTGATGAACTAGCTTGTGTCAAAATTTGGGAGCATTTGGCTTTGTAGTTTGAGAGTTACTGTTGTTTTAAGTGGCAGTTCAGAATCTGCTACTCTCTGTTTTGAGAGGACAGATTCTGGAACTTGTGAAGTTTGACGTGGAAAACTTAAGAGTTTGGGGTTGAGGTCTGAAAATGAATTATAGAGTATTTCTTAGGCTTTCCAGATTGTCCTAGATCATATCTTTTGGAATTGTAAATCTCCAGTTGTGATAAAAACAAGTAGCTGCTGTCCAGTAGGCTCTACTGTGATGCTTTGCTGATTGATATGGTGTGATATCCTAAGACAAGCTACTTTTGTAATTGTTAGGTGTTAGGGCCTTAACTGAGGATGAGCAACTTTATCTTAGGTTAAGTAGATTAGGTGAGTACTTCTCTACCGGAGAGGAAATTTGCACCTACTCTTTTGAAGTGATTTGAATAGAGCGTTAAATTGTTGTAATGCATTTCATTCCGAGCATATTGCATCTTTCATTATGCATTCATGGAATTTATTATGCACTCATGCAATAGGTGTACCGGAGGGGGTAACACTCCTCGAGTTCGAACAAACGATCCCAGAGGAAGTACTGAGTCAACCAGAGGAGCAGACCGAGCCAATCGGCGAAGAAGCCTCCGAAGAAGACCTTCCGGAGTGTCCAGATCACAGGCCTTCCACCTTCCTCAAAGGCAAGCCCCGGTGCATGCTGAACCCATCAATTTATAAAGATATCTTGAGTACTTTTAATTGTTTACTGCATTAAGTAGTAGGAGTTGTATGAAAACAACTGTTGCATTACACCTGTCCTTGTCCAGATACTATGCCCTAATCCTATATTAGGTGTAGGCACGTGTCAATGCTTAGCCCTGCTTAGTACGGTAGAAGTCGGGTGATTTCCGGTCATCTGCGAGAGATAGGACTGGGTCGCGAGTGGCTTATGGCTATCGTGATGGAACCATGCTTTAAAATGAAATTGAGACCGGGCGGGAGTTCGATGGTACAGCTGCAAGACACTTCACGTCTTGGGTGTGGAGCCATGCCCGTCTGAGTCGTTTAAGGACCGATTCGCTGTACGTCCTTGAGTCATGTTGAACGCAGTCTAACACTTAGTTGGCCGGATAAGTCGTTCCGACCGCGAAGCCGAGTAATGTGATTCAGGCCGGGAATCGAATGGTAGGTTGCTTCTTGGAGGAGAGAAAGGATGTGCTTGGGGACATTGGCGTGAGACCAAGGGGGGGTTAGAGTTCCTATCACCTGGCAGAGTGTCGCCCTTGGGGTTGCGACATCATTCGGACCCGCGATTCCTGAATCATACGAAAGGTGGCTTGTGCGACCCTGGCAGGGGCCTGCGCGGTGAGTGTTAGAAATACCCCTCCAGCTGGATAGGAATTCGATTCGAATCGCCGTCGCTCCCGGTTAGTGAGCACTTGACTTGAGCAGCGGCAACGTAGATCTCATTAATTAAACAGATGGTTAAGTGAATGATACAATGTTGCCACAATTTATACCTGCTATGGAACAATATGAATAATTGTTTGATGATAATCAAGTGCATGTTTAGTACAGGTGCTAAGATAGATGACAGGTAAATGCTAAAAATAACTGCTAGTACAGGTTATAAGAGTTTCAACTACTTATGCCTTTATGCAAAATGTGGTGTCAGCTAGCCTCTTGCGTAAGCCTTGCATAATCCTTGGTGTCTCATTTATTTCTGGTTTTTGACGGGTAAGTCTAGCTGAGTACATTCCAGTACTCAGGGTTTATTCCCTCCTGTTGCAGATGACATGCTTTACCAGGGCTTCTGCAAGACATGTCTCCACCCTGCGGGTGATGATGACTAGATCACACGGGCGTGATCATCTTTATGTACTTTCCTCGTGCTTTTGCGGGATGTCGATCATCCAAACTGGCAGTAATTAAGTAACTAAAGTATGTGTTATGCTTCCGCTACTTTCAAACTCGGTTTGTAATAATTGCTACTCCGTGGTGTTAACTTATTTCGGAACTACTTGTGAAATGTAACGTATGATGTGTATGTTGAATGATGCGATCCTGGTGGTAAGCAGTTTGGTTTGAAATCCTTCGTGATTTCGATTGACTACCGGGATTATATGGGTTCAAGTTTGAAAATTTGAGCGCTTCGGTGCTTGTTTTCGTACTTGTGCTCTTATAATTTGGTCGGTTCTGTTACAGCTGGTACCGGAGCATAATTCAACATTAAGCACATCTTACGAGTAATTAAAAACAAAAGTATTTGTTTGCGAAAAGGGTTAAACTTTAAAAAGTATTTTTATAAGTATGCCAGTGATCACATCCCTTAGCCCAAATAAGGACTCTTAGGTGGCTTATTATAAAGACTAACTTGGGGGCCTTGTTTGTTTTTGTTTCGTCGTCCATACGGCGTGATATTGTATGGATGCCATCCACTTGGGTGGTAATGTATGGATCAATTACCTCGACGCTCTGGTAAGTGTGAGTTGTGAGAGCATGATCGTCCAACCGGCGGTCTAGGGGAGAGTAGTTTTGGTGATTTGCATATTTACATGTTTAAACCATGTAACTATGTAAAAGCACTTAATTGTGGCATCTATCAATCGGGTAGCTTTGATACTGAAATATATACATCCGGGGATGTGTATATGGAAAGTATTTAGCCTACTGCTTCCTTGTATGTTATTCTAGGAATTGTTGGGCTGCAATGGAATTTTTCTGCAGGTACACTAACAACGTAACGTGTAGACCGATAGTTTCGTTTATATGAGAGAACGTATGTATGCCACCGCTTAGCGTTAGCACTTTAGTTTTCTACTAAGGTGAGAGGACGTACGGAACGTGCATGCATCATGTTTAATTATATCATACATGTCATTCACTCCCTCCTTAAAAATTTTAATAGTCCCGACTAAATTAAATTTCGTATCCCCTAAATGATTCTCACTTTAAGTCACATCTTGTTGATACAGATGGCACGTACCAGGATGACAGCCCGTAAGTCAACTGGTGGAAGGGTCCCTCGCCACCAGTTAGCTCCACGCGAGCCCCGTCCTGAGCCCTCCGAGGTGGAACGGTTACGGGCTGAGCTGGCAGAGGTGACTGCTGCTAGGGATGCAGCACGGCAACAACTGGAGCAAGTGATTCATGATCGAGATCAAGAAACACTTGCAGTCCAGAGGTTGACAGTGGCAAATCGCAACTGTCAGCGTATGTTGGTCCGTGTGATGGAACAGAGGGAGGAAGCCTGGCACGAGGAGAACGTTCTGAGAGCTCGTCAGTTTGAGCTCGAACAACAGTTAGAGAATGCTGAAGAATACAATGACAACCTTCATGAAGAAGTGCACCGCCTGAACAACCAGCTTAATCCTCTGCTACCTAGGAACAACAATGTAGATGAGGAGATGGGTTCCGGAATCTTCATGGCTGAGGATGATGATGAAGTGGAGGTCGATGGACCACAAGATGCTCCACCTGCAGAAGCACCAGGGGAAGAGCCAGAAGAAGAAGAAGACGAAGAGTTAGAGCCTGTCAGTGATGAGGACGGCGGGGAGATCCTTGACACGGACTCGGAGGATAATGTTTAGAGTAGTCATCACGTACCTGTAATGCTAGGATCGTCTTTTGTGCCCTCCCTGTGAAGGAGTGAGGCCTTGTAATAACTTGACTCTGGGATGTAAGGCTGAACCGTATGTTTCCTAAATGTAGTTTGAACCTGTTAATTTCGATCGCAATGGGATGTCTTATTGTGTTGTGTTCGGTGATGGTGTCACGATTAGCACCCTTCGGTGCCGCGACGAAACCGAGGGCCTCCTATGGCGCGCGACATAAGGTTGTGCTGCTTGGCACGCGCAGGTATCGAAGTGGCTAGTCCTGATCCACCATAGAACTCTCCATTGAGAAGTCTCTTTGTGGTCAGTCTGAAGTAGTCTTTCACAGTCAATTGGAAATCTTGAGGTCAAATCCAAGTACCGCGCGAAAGGTCAAAATTACGTAGATAGCAACGTAAACGATCCGATAACCGTTGTGCTCCCTGTGAGTGAGCCTTTATCAAAGAACGTCTTGATGGATTACCAACTACGAGTTCGGCAATTGATGCGCTTGAATGGATTGTGCGGTTGTGATGAATTATTGTGCCTTAATTATTATGAGAATTCTATTCTTGAAGACAGTTTGACATTTCGCAATAATTCATCTACAAATTTCCCACATCGTCAGTGCTCATTGGCTATGCATTTTGCAGATGTCGTACAATCTACGTCGGGGTCGTGGAAATGAGGAGGAGGACCAGCCGCCCCCTCCGCCACCACCTACTCCGGCTGAGTTAATGCAATCAGTGGTTGAGGGGCAGCGTATGTTGGCCGACGTCATGCGCCAACTGGCTAATCGAGAGGCTCGGCATGGTCGTCAGGGCCCAGAGCCAAACCAGTACAGCGATTTCAAGGACTTCCTGGATACAAAGCCCCCGCTTTTTAAGGAAGCGGAAGAACCACTGCAGGCTGATGAGTGGTTGAATACCATTGAACAAAAGTTTCGTCTGCTACGTCTAACTGATGAGCTGAAAACGGAGTATGCTTCCCATCAGTTGCATGGTCCAGCAGGCATCTGGTGGAGCCACTATCGTTCCACACTGCCTGCCAATGTCCCGATTGCTTGGGATCAGTTTAAGGTGGCTTTCCGAGGGAATTATATCCCTCCCGGTCTTATGGCAATCAAGCACACGGAGTTTATGAGGCTGTCCCAGGGAAACAAAAGCTTGACTGAATACTTGCAGTCCTTCAACAACCTGGCAAGGTATGCCACAGAGTTTGTGGACACTGATGCAAAGAAGATTGCTAGTTTCAAAAGGGGCCTCGGCCCAAAGCTAATGAAGACTATGGGCACTAGCAAGTGTACCACTTTCAATGATTTCATCAGCGATGCTTTGACACAGGAGAACAACAATGCTATTTATTCTGCTTCTAAGAGCCGTAAAAGGGCCCTCGAGGCAAGTGCTTCTCAGTCAAGGTCCTCAGCTGCACCAAGATCGTCTCCACGCCCGCCTGCTCAGAATACAAGGTTCCGTCCGCCACAGAAAAAGCCTGCTGCAAAAACTGGGTTCCGTAAGGCGTATACTGTCGCTCTGCCAAAGGGGACTTCTGGTCAGAGTAGTTCTAGTGTTCCTCCTAGCAATATGCCTTGCTGGAATTGCAACAAGCCAGGCCATTGGGCCCGGAACTGTCCGTACCCTAAGAAAAATGTCAATCAAGGTGGTCGTCAGGGACACGCTCATTATAACAGCATTGAAAAAATTCCATCTGGTGAGGTGGTCACGGCTGGTAAGTTCCTAGTTGACCAACATCCCGCAATGGTACTTTTTGATTCAGGTGCTTCGCATTCCTTTATCAGTCCTAAGTTTGCATCCAAATTTGCACACAAGTTGCATACTGTTGAAGGTGTGGGTTATTGCATTAGTGCTGCAAGTGGGAATATTTCCACAAACAAAGTAGTGGGGAACCTTAAGTTTGAGATAGAAGGGCGAAGTTATTCGCTTGCTCTATTGGTGTTACCGGGGTTAGACATAGATGTTATCTTGGGCATGAATTGGATGAGTCAGAATGGGGTACTCATTGACACATCTGCTCGGGTAGTTATGCTCAGAGATCCTACCGATCAAAAGGGTTTTCTAGTTCAACTTCCCAGAAAAGTTGAGTTGTCGGGGGAAATTCATGCTGTGCAAGCAAAGGCGTTGGCTGAAATTTCCGTAGTAAAGGAGTTTCCGGACGTCTTTCCCGATGAATTGCCGGGACTCCCTCCGGATCGGGATGTGGAATTTAAAATCGAGTTGCTGCCGGGTACCGCACCCATCTCTAGGAGACCCTATAGAATGCCTCCAAATGAGTTAGCTGAGCTTAAGGTACAATTGAATGAACTTTTGAAGAAGGGGTTGATCCGTCCTAGCTCATCTCCGTGGGGTTGCCCTGCTATCTTTGTAAAGAAGAAGGATCAAACCTTGCGGATGTGCGTGGACTATAGACCTCTGAATGCAGTCACTGTCAAGAATAAGTATCCTCTACCGCGTATCGACATCTTGTTCGATCAATTGTCCAAAGCTAAAGTCTTTTCCAAGATTGATCTAAGGTCTGGGTACCATCAGATTAAAATTCGTCCTGAAGATGTTCCAAAAACAGCCTTCTCGACAAGATACGGCCTTTATGAGTATCTTGTTATGTCCTTCGGTCTGACTAATGCCCCAGCGCACTTCATGTGCTTGATGAATTCGGTGTTTATGCCCGAATTGGACAAGTTTGTGGTGGTGTTCATTGATGACATCTTAGTGTATTCTGAAAATGAGGAAGACCACGCGGAACACTTGCGTATTGTCCTCAGCAGACTGCGTGAGCATAAACTGTATGCGAAGTTCAGTAAATGTGAATTCTGGCTTCGGGAAGTACCTTTTCTTGGGCATGTGTTGTCCGATGGAGGTATTATGGTGGATCCCACCAAAGTAGAAGAAGTATTGAATTGGAAGGCTCCTACTTCGGTTCATGAGGTCCGGAGTTTTCTTGGGTTGGCTGGCTATTATCGTCGCTTCATCCCGGATTTCTCAAAAATAGCCAAACCCATGACCCGGTTGCTGCAAAAAGACACCAGGTTTGTCTGGACTCCTGAGTGTGATGCGGCTTTTCACCAACTGCGAACCCTCCTAACCTCGGCTCCGGTTTTGGCACAACCGGATATCGAGAAACCTTTTGATGTTTACTGTGATGCCTCAGGCATAGGTTTGGGAGGTGTTCTGATGCAGGAAGGCCGAGTAATTGCATATACTTCACGGCAACTTCGGAAACATGAGGTGAATTATCCGACGCATGACTTAGAACTGGCCGCAGTTGTTCATGCTTTGAAGGTATGGCGGCATTATCTGCTGGGCAATGTCTGCAATATCTATACAGACCACAAAAGCCTCAAATACATCTTCACCCAACCCGAGCTAAATATGCGTCAGAGAAGATGGCTCGAGTTGATTAAAGATTATAATCTTCAAGTGCACTATCACCCAGGCAAGGCAAACGTGGTTGCGGACGCTTTGAGCCGTAAGTCTCATTGCCATTCCTTAGTTGAAACTGATTTTCACCGATCCCGCCTGTTACATCCGGCAGTCTTGTACAACATCACTGTCAGTGGTACTCTCAGAAATAGAATCATTGAGCTCCAAAAGACTGATCCGGGTGTATTTCACATAAAACGGAAGATGAAAGAGGAAGAAACTAAGCATTTCAGGTTAGATGACGAAGGTGTGCTGTGGTTTAAGGATAGATTAGTGGTACCTAAGGATCGAGAGCTTAGAGATCAGATCCTGTCCGAAGCACATTCTTCCAAGTTGTCCATCCATCCTGGTAGTAATAAGATGTATTATGATTTGAAGCCACTTTATTGGTGGACCAAGATGCGGAAAGAGATAGCTGCATATGTTGCTAGATGTGACACCTGTTGCAGAGTGAAAGCTGTGCACATGAAAGCTGGGTTGCTTCAGCCACTTTCCATTCCAGGCTGGAAATGGGAAGAAATAAGTATGGATTTCATTGTCGGACTTCCTCCCACCGTCAAAAATCATAACTCTATCTGGGTAATTGTTGACCGTTTGACCAAATCAGCTCATTTCATCCCCGTGAGAGTGGACTATCGTCCTACTGACTATGCTGAGTTGTACTTCAATCAGATAGTCCGGCTTCATGGGATACCTCGTACGATCGTTTCTGACCGAGGTCCCCAGTTCACTGCTCGCTTTTGGGAGCATTTGCATCACCTTCTGGGAACCAAGTTAGTGAGAAGCTCTGCTTATCACCCCCAGACATCTGGTCAGACGGAACGAGTTAACCAAATCTTGGAAGATCTGTTGCGGGCATGCGTCCTTTCATCCAAGGGTTCTTGGGAAAAATGGCTACCTTTAGCCGAATTCTCGTACAATAACAGTTATCAAGAGAGTATTAAGATGGCCCCATTCGAAGCTTTGTACGGTCGTAAGTGCCGAACTCCACTAAACTGGGTAGAAGCTAGGGAAAGAAGGTATTATGGCATTGATTTTGTCCAGGAAGCCGAGGAACAAGTCCGTACTATCCAGAAACACATGGCTGCAGCCCAAGCTAGACAGAAAAGCTATGCTGATCGTCGCAGAAAACCACTCGAATTTGAAGTTGGAGACTTCGTTTATTTGAAAGTTTCTCCAATGAAGAGTGTCCAACGTTTTGGCGTTAAGCGGAAGCTTGCACCAAGATACGTGGGTCCTTTCCAGATCATAGGCAAGAGTGGAGCTGTTGCGTACAAAATCCAGTTGCCTCCTGAGATGAGAGCCATATTCAACGTTTTCCATGTGTCTCAGCTTAAAAAGTGTCTCCGAGTTCCTGAGGAACAAGTTTCGTTAGGTGATATCAGGCTGGAATCCGACTTAACCTATGAGGAAAAGCCCGTCCGAGTGATCGATACTCAAGAACGAGTAACTAGAAGCAAAGTGGTTAAGTGGTACAAAGTGATGTGGAGTAATCAGGGGAGTGAGAGTGATGCTACGTGGGAACGGGAGGATTATTTGCGGGATGGTTATAAAGAATTCTATGAAAAATGGTACGCTTTCCAAATCTCGGGACGAGATTTTTATAAGGGGGAGGGCTGTAACACCTCAAGTGTTTAGTCCTTAATTGCATTGCATTTGCATAAGCATGACATGCATAATCCATGTTTAGTATTTCATGTAATGCAATTCATGTGTTTGTTTAGGGTTTGTTTGATTGATTTCATAAAGTATTTGATAGTTGGTGTAACAAAAAGGTAAAGTAGTCAATCATGACCTACAACACCTTAGCTATACTTAGAGTAACATTTGGATCAAGGTTCATGTTGACCAAAATTACAAAATTGCCCTCCAAGACAAGTTTGACCCCCATTTGACCATAGAAGGCTCTAGTTTGACCAATTAGAAAGTCTAATTTAGAGACCTTGCATGGAAGAGCACCCTTAAGCAAAGTTGTAAAGAAATTCATGAGGAACAAAAGTCTCAATATGACCATCTCATGAAAGTGACCACAACATGCTCAAAAGTGGCCCACAAGTCAGCTAGTGGTGTAACTCCAGGACTTAGAATTTTTCTAAGTCTGGAATCTGACCCTACAGTTTCACTGGTGTCTACTTTAGGAGCTTGTAGTTTGTAAACCAAGCCAAACCAGCTTTCACTCCTATTGACAAACTTGTAGATCACATGTAGCCCTACAACTTTGTCAACATTACCCAAGCCTGATTCTCATTGGTTCAAGAGATATCGGGCCATGAACATGAGCTGTCAGTCGGTATCATTAGCTGAACTCGGTTTCAGTTTCACCGAGCACTACTTTGAGGCCATGTAGTTTCCATTATAGACCGAATCAGCTCGAGCTCTAGTGGACAATCTTGTTGACGTCATGTACCTCTACAACTTTACTAATTGCGGATTGTACTAGATCGGACTAGATTAGGAGTTATAGGTTGCCAAAGTCACGCTGTCAGGCTCGGCTTGACTGAAACCGCGATTCAGAAGTTCAGAAAAACTGAACTCGGTGCGTGTCCGACCGGTGCCAGGCGGCCTCCGCCGCGTGTCCTCCACGCGCCGCGCGCGACCTGGCGCCTTGGCCAGCTGCCGAGCGCATAGAAGGGCACCTCTGCTGTCGCTCCGACCTCACCCATCCATTCCCTCCTCCTCCTTCCCTCTCTCGTCTGCAAAGGGGAAAAACCGAGCCGCCATTCCCCTTTTCCTCCGGCAAGCTCGAGCGTGAGCTACGCCGCACCACCGGCCGCCTGATCTCGCCATTGCCTCCGCCTCAACACCCTCCACCCCCTGGACCTACCGAACCCCGCGATTTGAACCAAGGTGAGCTGCATTGCCTTCTTCTCCGCCTCCGAGGGGTCGCCGGAGCCCGCCATGGGACCTCACCGTGGTCGGGGTGCTTCGGGTCCGTCTCCATCTTCCCTTACTAGTAAAACGGAACCGCCTGGCCTCGGTGAAGCTCGTACCGAGCTCCGACCGCACCGTGCTTCTTCACCGGCGACGGTGCGCCGCCACCGGATGTCACCGGCCGCCGCGCACGGTGGCAGGCCCTCTCCACCCCATCCCCATCCATCCTACGGGCACCAATCAATGCGCCGGGTGACGGAGAGCACGAGACCGCATTCGGTTGGCAGCGCGAGCCTTTCTCCGGCGAGCTCGAGCTCACCGGAGCTCGCGGGACGCCGGCTCCCCTGTCTTGGGTCGCTGACCGCGGGGGCCCACCCGTCAGCGTCGCGCGCGGGCGGGAGCGCTGAGCGGGCCGAGCGCGCGGGCGTGGGCGTTGTGGGCCGAGTTTCGTTTCCGGGCCGGCCCAGTCGTCCGAAGTGAAAACTATTTTTATTATTTTGTCACTGATTTTTATACAAGTTGGAAAAATAGGAATCTAGGGTTTTAGTGATCCAAAAATCATGAGATAAATTTTGTTAGAATCTACTGGATGTGTAGTATTTTAGAAAAATATGGATCTGGCATGAGATGTTTAAATTCTGTAAGAATTTATTAGATCTTTTAAATGTGTTTTGGAATGCATGCAAATTTGTTTAATTTATAACTTGAGCTGTAGTGTTCCATAAATCATGAAATTTGGTGGGTAGGTTAATCTATGCTAGTCCTAGCTCTGGTAAAAATTTGGGCATCAGTGCTTAAGTAATTTTCAAGTTATAAGGCTATCATTTTATTCTAGGAAATAATTGAAGGAATTTTTATAATTTTTCTACATGTGCAATGTTTTTGTAACTTTTTGGAGAATGTCTTGGTAACCTAGAGGGTCTAAGAAAAATATGAAATCTGTTGTTTGATACTTTTCAATGTGATTTATGAATTATGCAGAAATCAGCCTTTTGGGCTTGTGAATTTTGTATAGAGAGTTTCTGTGAATAAAATTTGTTCAAATTTTTACTGTGGGCTATTTTGAAGTCAGAGAGAGTCCCCTGTAATTTTTGTAAAATTTTAGGAGCAGTTTACATATATGTTTAAAATTCCACCTAAATAATTAAGTAAATTAAGAAATGGGGTTAAATAAATATTCTAGTTGGTTCCACCTTACTTTCTGGTGTTTTTATACCTAATGTGAACTGTTAGTAACATTAGTTTGGTTTTAGGAGACTTTGGTCATATCAACAAATATTTAACCTTTGTAATTTTAGGTTTTCTGGACAACTGGAAGTATTTCTAAGTTTGACCTTTGATAAAATTGGTTGATGGAAAACTTGTAAATACCAAAGTCACAGTAAACTTGATGAACTAGCTTGTGTCAAAATTTGGGAGCATTTGGCTTTGTAGTTTGAGAGTTACTGTTGTTTTAAGTGGCAGTTCAGAATCTGCTACTCTCTGTTTTGAGAGGACAGATTCTGGAACTTGTGAAGTTTGACGTGGAAAACTTAAGAGTTTGGGGTTGAGGTCTGAAAATGAATTATAGAGTATTTCTTAGGCTTTCCAGATTGTCCTAGATCATATCTTTTGGAATTGTAAATCTCCAGTTGTGATAAAAACAAGTAGCTGCTGTCCAGTAGGCTCTACTGTGATGCTTTGTTGATTGATATGGTGTGATATCCTAAGACAAGCTACTTTTGTAATTGTTAGGTGTTAGGGCCTTAACTGAGGATGAGCAACTTTATCTTAGGTTAAGTAGATTAGGTGAGTACTTCTCTACCGGAGAGGAAATTTGCACCTACTCTTTTGAAGTGATTTGAATAGAGCGTTAAATTGTTGTAATGCATTTCATTCCGAGCATATTGCATCTTTCATTATGCATTCATGGAATTTATTATGCACTCATGCAATAGGTGTACCGGAGGGGGTAACACTCCTCGAGTTCGAACAAACGATCCCAGAGGAAGTACTGAGTCAACCAGAGGAGCAGACCGAGCCAATCGGCGAAGAAGCCTCCGAAGAAGACCTTCCGGAGTGTCCAGATCACAGGCCTTCCACCTTCCTCAAAGGCAAGCCCCGGTGCATGCTGAACCCATCAATTTATAAAGATATCTTGAGTACTTTTAATTGTTTACTGCATTAAGTAGTAGGAGTTGTATGAAAACAACTGTTGCATTACACCTGTCCTTGTCCAGATACTATGCCCTAATCCTATATTAGGTGTAGGCACGTGTCAATGCTTAGCCCTGCTTAGTACGGTAGAAGTCGGGTGATTTCCGGTCATCCGCGAGAGATAGGACTGGGTCGCGAGTGGCTTATGGCTATCGTGATGGAACCATGCTTTAAAATGAAATTGAGACCGGGCGGGAGTTCGATGGTACAGCTGCAAGACACTTCACGTCTTGGGTGTGGAGCCATGCCCGTCTGAGTCGTTTAAGGACCGATTCGCTGTACGTCCTTGAGTCATGTTGAACGCAGTCTAACACTTAGTTGACCGGATAAGTCGTTCCGACCGCGAAGCCGAGTAATGTGATTCAGGCCGGGAATCGAATGGTAGGTTGCTTCTTGGAGGAGAGAAAGGATGTGCTTGGGGACATTGGCGTGAGACCAAGGGGGGGTTAGAGTCCCTATCACCTGGCAGAGTGTCGCCCTTGGGGTTGCGACATCATTCGGACCCGCGATTCCTGAATCATACGAAAGGTGGCTTGTGCGACCCTGGCAGGGGCCTGCGCGGTGAGTGTTAGAAATACCCCTCCAGCTGGATAGGAATTCGATTCGAATCGCCGTCGCTCCCGGTTAGTGAGCACTTGACTTGAGCAGCGGCAACGTAGATCTCATTAATTAAACAGATGGTTAAGTGAATGATACAATGTTGCCACAATTTATACCTGCTATGGAACAATATGAATAATTGTTTGATGATAATCAAGTGCATGTTTAGTACAGGTGCTAAGATAGATGACAGGTAAATGCTAAAAATAACTGCTAGTACAGGTTATAAGAGTTTCAACTACTTATGCCTTTATGCAAAATGTGGTGTCAGCTAGCCTCTTGCGTAAGCCTTGCATAATCCTTGGTGTCTCATTTATTTCTGGTTTTTGACGGGTAAGTCTAGCTGAGTACATTCCAGTACTCAGGGTTTATTCCCTCCTGTTGCAGATGACATGCTTTACCAGGGCTTCTGCAAGACATGTCTCCACCCTGCGGGTGATGATGACTAGATCACACGGGCGTGATCATCTTTATGTACTTTCCTCGTGCTTTTGCGGGATGTCGATCATCCAAACTGGCAGTAATTAAGTAACTAAAGTGTGTGTTATGCTTCCGCTACTTTCAAACTCGGTTTGTAATAATTGCTACTCCGTGGTGTTAACTTATTTCGGAACTACTTGTGAAATGTAACGTATGATGTGTATGTTGAATGATGCGATCCTGGTGGTAAGCAGTTTGGTTTGAAATCCTTCGTGATTTCGATTGACTACCGGGATTATATGGGTTCAAGTTTGAAAATTTGAGCGCTTCGGTGCTTGTTTTCGTACTTGTGCTCTTATAATTTGGTCGGTTTTGTTACACTGCCTCCTTACCGCGTCGCCAGCCCGCATCCTACAAGCGCTACTGGGTCGTTGCCTCCAGTAAACTCCACACGCCAACGGGTCTCCATTCTCTCAAGCAGCGAGGAGATGTTGCACTACGCCCAAATCGCATGTTGCAAATGTACATTTCAAGTGTTTCAGAAGTATGTTGCAAATGCTTCTTATGGATGTTGCAAAAGTAGATCGAAAATTTTACACATGTTGTATATGTTGCAAGTGTTTTATTTGAATGTTGCAAGTGTTTGTTTAAAATATTTCATATGTTTCGGACGTATCTTCAGAAGCATTTTTATTTGATATTGTATATGTTTCACACATATGTTACAAGAGTATGCCAAAATGTTTCATCTGTTTCAGTCTTACGTAGCAGCAAGTGTTTTCATGTTGCAAGTTAACAGTGTTGTATTTCGTGTTGCATTTTTTATCTGGACGTGTTGTATTTTCATGTTGCAAGTTAACAGTGTTGTATTTTCATGTTGCAAGTTAACAGTGTTTTCATGTTGCAAGTTAACAGTGTTTTCATGTTGCATTTTTTATCTGGACGTTGCATTTGTTGCAGCGACTATACACGATGTTGCAAGTGTATGTTTCAAATGTTTCAGCTATTTTAAAAATATGTTGCAAGTGTTTTATCTAGATGTTGCATATGTGCAGTGGCTATACACACATGTTGCAAGCATATGTTTCGAATGTTTCACCTATTTCAGACGTATGTTTGCAGCAAGTATTTCATGTTGCAAGTGATTTTATTAGCAAGCATGGAAAATAAGCGCAGGCGGAGGCGGTCCCCGCGTGCATGCGCAGCAGCAGGCACATCTGGGCGCGTGTAGCAGGTGCATGCGAAGTATCAGAAAATCTCATGCTTGTAGCTGGGGTCCACGACAATGCATCATTGACTGGGGCTACGTGCATCCGCTTCCCGCTCAAAAATTGTGAGCATGCGGACGCATGGAGTAGGCGGGGCATTCGGCAGCAGCATGCACATCAGGCAGGGCAGGCGCGGGTGTTCGGACGGGGCTAGCATCCGGGCCACGCTGAAAAAAAAAATCTCAAAACGGAATTGAGACTTGTGTTGACCCATTACCATTTGCGGGCCTCGTGGTTGTGTGCGTTTGCATCGTCGCCTGTTCGTCATCAGCCTCGGCTGTCGAAATCGAGACTTGTGTTGGCCCAGTACCATTTGCGGGCCTTGAACGTGCAGGATTCTATCGATAACACACAAATATCTACAGTTGGCCCACCCAGCCCATATCTACAGTTGCTTTCCTTTTACATCTCCATATTAACACAAAAAGTCAGCAGAGTAGCTTAACGTGTGCCTCTGCTTCACACCATACCCCTCAACTCAAATGGTGAACAGAAGGGAGGGTCTATTTATTAACTCCCGGAAATACTTGTCTAATGGAGCTTTTCCCGAAGCGATGGTTGATCGATGGGGTGCAGCCATGGGGCACTAAGGGGTGATGGCGCGAAATGCCGCCATGGCTGGCTGGCCGGATCTCTGAACTCTAGTTAATTGCAGCATGTTTAGCTGCCATCCAGAGAGAAGGGGATGGCACTCTGGTTCCAAATGCCGACTGAGTCTACCCAGTGCACTCATCTGAACGTACACGTAGCTATAATATTAACAAAGGACGCTAGAGATGTGTTTAGGGACAATTTTCAATTTGTATCTCTAAAGTTGCATGATAAACCTACTTAGTCTTTTTTCTTCAAGCTGCAGGGGCTAAGTAAGTAATGAGTGTTCGATCTGGAGAGCACCACATGGTTATATTATATTACCTCGTTTTGGAAGGCTTTAGACGGCCCGTTCCCATATCAATCTCAGACTACCCGCACTCATGGACCTCTATATTCATACTCTATACGTCCTAGTCAGCAAGATTCTCTTCTCTATACTCAATTCTCCCACACTCATCCATCCTCTATATCATCCTCTATCCACTCTATCCACTGTGGGACCCACTTGTCACTTTATCTAAATATATTCATGTGTGATCTAGTTTTGAAGGATTTATTGAGACGAATTTAATGGTGAAATCGAAATTTAATTTGAATTTTTGGTTTGTGAGTTATAGCATTTTTTCCTTTGTTTAGCTGGTGGGGCCCGCCACTATAGAGTATAGAGTAAGCACAATACCACTCTAAATATAGAGTGAGAGAAAGGATAGAGTATCGTTTTAGAGTACCCAGTGCAGCAGTTTTTACTCTATATTCATACTCTAAAGTTTTAGAGTATCGTTTTAGAGTACCCACTGCGGGTAGTCGCACCCTTGCCCCTTGGTTGCTGCAACGGTCCGTGATCTGATTCTGAACACAACTACCTCAGTGTTTACAGTTTGATGTGGCAGGAATGTAATGAGGCGAAACTTTCATCAGAATCTAACAATTTCTCACAGATGATCCTCTTGCACTGACCATCCATAAGGTATGCCATAAAATATGAGCAGCTTATTGTAGGGCCTGTTTGGTTTCCAGAGTTAAAGTTTAACTCCCATCACATCAATGTTCCTTCAAATAAATGGAGTATTAAATGTAGACTAATTGCATGCATGTCGGCACAGATTAGGAGTAATTTACGAGACGAATCTATTAAGTCTAACTAGTCCAAGATTGAAAAATTTTTGTCAAATAAAACGAAAGTGCTACAGTATTTGTTAAACTTTAACTCCTCCGACCAAACACCCCCTTATCCAGTGAATCCGATCCAAATGGAATTTGATGTCACGCTCCGACCTTGCCCATGGCAGAAGCCTACGAAGTACCAAAGGCACAGCTATCTTTCTGAAAAACTTGACCCTGTTCGTTTCGCTGGTTTATTGTGCTGAAAGTACTATTCACTAATTTATTGTGAGAGGAAAAACACTGCTGGATGGCTACTGATTCTGCTGATAAGTCCAAACGAACAGGGTAAAGCTCATCTTTGCCAGTTATTCAAAGCAAAGATCTCGATTACCTATTCAAGTGCATGGTCGACCTAAAGTTATGTGCTGCGTATGTGTCTAACGAGGCAACGAACGTGTCAGTACCTGAAACCCAACGCACATAAAATTTATGTCATATACATGCGCAACGTATATGTCCAACGTACACAAAATTTTATGTACATACATAAAGTTTATGCTTTACGTGCTCAATATTCGTGAGAACTACGTATATTGATTATGAAATATAGTTTTAAACTAGTTAGCATAATATACACACTTGATTATATAACAAGTTTTAGATGGCTAAAATCCATGATTCAATTAATATATATGTTAGTTGTTGATATGCTTTATATATTGTATATCGTACTTATTTTTCATGCAAGGAAGGGTCAAGGGTGTGCACAGAAAAGGAAGGGGTTGTGCCCTCGCGCTTGTCTCCTGTGATGAGGTACAATATCCTTTTTCTTTTTTAGATTAATTAATTAATTTTTTTAAAAAAACTAGAAAATCAATGGCTCAGATTTAGAGTATTGTAGCACTGCTCGTGTGTGATAGCTTTGTAGATGGATCCACCATCAAACTTGTACTAAACTCGAACCTGGCTAAGCAGTCCTCTGATCTTGTCCCCAAACCCTCTACCTATCCCAAATTCCAGTTCAATTCTATCGATAGCTAACATATATTATTGCCGGAAATACTTGTTAAATGGAGCTTTTTCCGAACAGGCCCTAGATTCCTTTTCTTCATGCTCCAATCAGCACACATCGTTGCATGTTTTTGTTTGTTGCTATATATGGCCGGGCGCTGGGCACTTCATTCTGTTAGGACTGATCTCCCTCCATTAGGCCCAACGGCCTTTGGGCCTTGTTCTCGCGCCCTGATCGGGGGCGCCCAACCCGATATGGTTGGTGGCCCCCCGTCGCACAGCGCTATAAAAGGAAGGTGGGGGCCGGGGCTCGAGGTACGAGGTTAGCCGCGCCGCCAGTCACCCCACCGATATCCTAACCCTAACCGATCAAAGAAAGGGGTGCTGCCAGTGACGGGAAGTTTCACCGACGCCGGCAACGCCACCCGACGCCACTGCACCGGCCATCTCAGTCTCCACCGAGTCCATGGCGCCGGCGAACGACCCCAACACCGGCGCCTCCTCCCGATTGGCTACTCCCGCTCCTACTGATGGTTTGCCATTCTATGCTCCACCTCTTCCCTTTCCCCTCTCTGACTTGCAGTAGAATATGTATTAGGACTTGTTACATGCACTGTGAATTAAGATCTCATTTTTCCTACTGTATTGAACCCCGACGAAACCTATGAACTACGAAATTCAACAATGGTATCGGAGCCATGGTTTTATGAATAGAACTAGATTGGGATACAATCAAACGAAGAAGAACTCGAACACGATTCGTTTTTCCCGGATCAGAAAGAAATCGGAGAAACCCTAACCCTAAAAGAACAGAAACAGAGCGGACGGGTGAAATGACGGACTCACCTCCGGTTCACCGTTGCCATCACCACCGCCATCTGTGCGGGAAAAGAATCGTCGGCCGAGGTGGCTCGCCATCGCGCGGCCATGCCTCGGGCTCCGGCTCGGGCTAAGAGATGAAAGGGAGCCGCGGGATCCGGCTTAGGGCACCACCGCGATGTCGTTCGATGGCGTCGCGCGCGGCTTCGGCCGCATGCGTACGCCGGCGAAGGGCAACACAGCGGCGCAATGATCCCGTCGCTAGCTCGCCTCCGGCGTGTCTTCAAACGTTGACGGCGGCTGCGTGTGTGAGATTAGCAAGGGAGAAAGAAGAGAGGTGGAGAGGTCGGACTTAGTCCGGCGGTTTCTCCGCCGCGGACACCGACGAACGGAGGCCGCCATGGGCGGCTACGGCTCGGCTGTGCGGTGGGAGAAAGAAAGAAATGAAACCCTAGGGTTTGGGAGGCCGGTCGCCGGCGGAGAAGGTTTTTGATGCCCCGAGATGCGCTCCTGACCGTCGGATCACGATGAACGGCGCAGGCGGCTCGGGCTAAAATCGGCCCAGGCGGGCGAAGAGAATGCCGGCCCAGGCCCAGGTTGCGGCCTGGGCGCGGCAGTGTGCCGAAATGGGCCGTCCGACCACGCGCGCTGCGAGCTGGGCTGGAGAAAACGCCGCGCTTGAGTAGGCCGTGTGCGCGCGTGGGCCGCACGCGTGAGTTGGGCCTTCGGGCCGAATTTCAAGAATGTGAAGTTTTTTTCAGAAGCATTTTCTTTGACATGTATTCGATGAATATTTGAATGAATTTGAATAGAATTTTGATTTTTTCGTGCAATTTTGTCCAACGACATTTTGCTCAGAAAATAGTGAAATTTTTTTAGTGTTTCTGGAAAATAATAATATAAGAATTTTATTACTGTTTCCGCTGCGTACTTGATATTGTTGTTTTCATTATCAAATTCGAAACAATGGGAGAATTTGATTTTGAAAATTGAATAATTATTGAAGATGAATTGTAGTATTGTTATTTTCTGACCAACATTGTTAATAACAATATTATAATTTTGAACCATGAAAAATTATGCATTAATTTTATTTCTGCCCAACGGTAATGTAAAATTATTGCATGGATGAGTTATATGTTTTAATTTGACTAACATTGAGTTAAAGCATATGATTTTATGTATAAATGTTTCTCACTTACTCTGATGTGGTTTCAGGAGGCAAATGCATTGTGAACATCGCGAACATCCCGACACTCAACGGGACAAATTACCGTGTGTGGCGAGAGAAATATGAACTAGAACTTGTGTTGGGAGAGGTCGATTTTGCCATCACCTCACCGTGTCCCACTGAACCAGTTGATCCGGTGAGAGATGAAAATGAATCTGATGCTGATTTCACTGCTCGAAAGCATGATCATGCTGAGATAAGAATAAAATATGACCTCGAACATAGGCAATGGACCCTCTCCAACCGTAAGTGTGTATTGGTAGCTAAGGCCACCATAGAAGAACAGATAAGGGGCTCAATCCCTGATTGTGCTACTGCCACAGAATATCTTGATAAGATCAAGAGTCAGTTTACTGGGTCTACCAAGGCCACAGTAAGTTCACTGATTAAGAAGCTTGTAAATGAGAAATACACTGGTGGTAGCATAAGAGAGCACATTTTGAAGATGAATACTACGGCATCTAAGCTAAAGGAAATGAATTTGAAGGAAGATGATTTCCTGATTCATTTGATTTTTGCTTCCTTGCCAAAATAATATGACACGTTCATTGTGAACTACAATCTGCAACCTGAAAGATGGGGCATAGAAAGACTTATTTTAATGTGTGCTCAAGAAGAGGAGAAGATAAAGTCCTCACAGGGTGAATCCGCTCACTTTGTGAAGGATAATAAAAGAAAGAACTTTAATGGCAAGAATTTTAAACCACAAGGAAACCCAAGTGGGATAAGGCCTCTTCCTCAAATTCATAGGGAAAGAAACCCCAGGACTTTGAAAATCAGCAGAGCAACTCCTATGGTGGAGCTGAAAAAGGTCAATGCAAGCACCGCTTCAAGAAGGGACACTACAAGAGGGATTGTCCAGACTTTCTGAAATCTCTACTAAAGAGAGGTGATGAATTTATTACATTTGTAGATGAATCCCTGTATTTATATTATGCTAAATCCACTTGGTGGGTTGATTCAGGAGCAACTACTCATGTTGTAAATTCTTTACAGGGGTTAAGTGGGACGAGAACCTTGCAAAGAGGAGAAAGAACGATTAAAGTTGCAAATGGAGTGCAAGCCAATGTTGAAGCGATTGGAGATTTATCTTTAGAATTGAATAATGGCTTTGTACTTAGACTTAAAGAAGTACTCTATGTTCCCTCTTTGCGTAGAAATTTGATAAGTGTTTCGAAACTTGATGATGACAGAATTGATTGTCATTTTGGTAATGGCAAATGCAAGATACTTGTTAACAATAAATGTGTTGGTCTTGCCTTCCGACAAGACAAGCTTTATTTGTTATCTCTTGATGAATATGCGAACAATGTATGCGATGAAAATATGAATGATTCCCCATCTGCGAATGTAACTAAGAAACGGAAGCGAATTGATGATGCCTCTTCAAAATTATGGCACTGTCGCTTGGGCCATATTTCGAGGGGGAGAATGGAACGGCTGATTAAAGAATCAATTCTTCCGCACTTAGAATTTTCAGATTTAGAACAATGCGTTGATTGCATCAAAGGAAAGTATGTCAAGAAAATGTCAAGAAAATTAAGAAAAATGCCAAACAAAGCGTAGGAACTTTAGAAATAATCCACACTGATATATGTGGTCCATTTCCTGTGAAAAGTGTGGATGATTATGATTCATTTATAACATTCACAGATGACTACTCTCGTTATGGCTATATTTATCCAATTAAATAAAGATCGGAAGCATTGGATAAATTCAAAATATTTAAAGCTGAGGTTGAAAATCAGCACGATAAGAAAATAAAGATAGTACGATCAGACCGAGGTGGAGAGTACTATGGGCGACATACCCCATATGGCCAAATTTCTGGACCGTTTGCAAAGTTTCTACAGGAAAATGACATAGTCGCTCAGTACTCCACACTGGGGGAGCCTCAGCAGAATGGAGTGGCTGAAAGACGTAACCGTACCTTAATGGATATGGTAAGAAGCATGATAAGTTACTCTACTTTATCGATTAGTTTATGGATGGAGGCACTGAAAACCGCCATTCACATACTTAATCGAGTACCAAGCAAATCGGTGCCTAAAACACTGTATGAATTATGGACAGGAAGGGAACCCTCACTTAACCATTTGCGTGTGTGGGGCTGTCCAGCTGAAGCAAAAGTGTTTAACCAAAACATAGGAAAGTTAGACTTCAAAACAGTCAGCTGCCATTTTATTGGCTATCCAGAAAGATCGAAAGGATATCGATTTTATTATCCTGACAGACAGACGAAGATTGTAGAAACAAGACACGTTGTGTTCTTGGAGGATAATATGATCAGGGAGAGCATGGTAGCACGAGAAATAAGCCTACAGGAGAAACGGGTACATGTACCCACTCCGATGGTTGAAGAACCATTCTTCACGCTACCTGTTGCTGTTGAGCCGACAGTGCAGGACACTATAGTGCCAACACCTGTTGCAAGTTCTCCCGTGGCGACAATAAATGAACATGAGGAACCTGTCTTTGAGGAGCCTGTCCTTCAGGAACCTATAGAACCAAATGTCGCACATGAGGAAGAACAACAACAGCCCAATGTGGAACAAGTGCCAGAGGCCCCTAGAAGGTCTCAAAGAACAAGAAGGTCAACTATTTCTAATGACTATGAAGTTTATGAAACAGAAGAATTTTAGATGGGGGATGATCCTACCTCATTTGAAGAATCCATGAGAAACGATCACTCATCAAAGTGGCTTAAGGCCATGGAAGATGAAATGAAATCAATGAGTACCAACAAAGTTTGGGACTTAGAAATTATTCCAAAGGGAGCCAAAACAGTAGGTTGTAAATGGATCTATAAAACAAAATATGACTCCCAAGGGAATATAGAAAGATTTAAAGCGCGACTTGTAGCGAAAGGCTTTACGCAAAGAGAAGGGATTGATTACAATGAGACATTTTCTCCAGTCTTATGTAAAGATTCCTTTAGAATTATAATGACACTTGTAGCCCACTATGATTTGGAGTTACATCAGATGGATGTAAGGACGGTGTTCCTTAACGGGGATTTAGAAAAAATGTTTATATGGCACAACCGAAAGGTTTTGTTGTAAAAGGAAAAGAAAATATGAGATGCCGCCTAAAGAAATCAATCTATGGATTGAAGCAAGCCTCAAGACAGTGGTATTTGAAATTTGATAGAACAATAAAAGGTTTTGGGTTTAAGAAAAATGTTGAGGACAATTATGTTTACGCAAAATTCAAGAATGGAAAGTACATATTCCTAATCTTATATGTAGATAATATCCTGCTTGCTAGCAGTGATGTCAATCTACTAATGGAAACGAAGAAATTCTTGTCCTCAAACTTCGATATGAAAGATCTCGGTGAGGCCTCGTTCGTTTTGGGAATAGAGATTCACCGAGACAGGAGAAAGGGGGTTTTAAGATTATCGCAAAAGGCATACATAGAAAAGGTTCTGAAGAAATTTAGTATGCATACGTGCAGTCCTTCACCTGCTCCTATTGTCAAGGGCGATAGATTTGGGGAACATCAATGTCCCAAGAATGAATATGAGATTAATCGAATGAAAGCGGTATCGTACGCTTCAGCAGTTGGAAGTTTACAATATGCTTAAGTGTGTACACGCCCTGACTTAGCTTTTGTTACCGGGTTACTTGGCAGATATCAAAAGAATCCAGGAATAGAACATTGGAAATTAGTGAAGAAAGTCCTACGTTATTTGCAGGATACGAAAGGCCTCATGCTAACGTATAGAAGATCTGATTCCTTGCAGATAGAGGGGTATTCAGATTCCGATTATGCGGGAGAAGAAAGAAAATCCACGTCAGGATATATATTTACTCTCGCAGGAGGGGCTATATCGTGGAAAAGCTCCAAACAAACCGTAACTACATTCTCAACAATGTATGCCGAGTTTGTAGCATGCTATGAGGCAACGGGGCAGGTGAATTGGCTAAAGAAATTCATACCCGGATTGAAAGTGATTGATAATATAAATGAACCGATGAGGTTGTATTGTGATAACAACCCAGCGGTACAATATGCTTACAACAATAGGTCAAGTGGTGCTGCCAAACACATTGACATAAAGTACTATGTTGTGAAAGATAAAGTTCGGGATCATATTATAAATCTTGAGCATATAAGTACAGAGAAAATGCTCGCGGATCTGCTCACAAAGGGCTTACCACCCAACGTGTTCAGAGAACACGTAGCCAGCATGGGTTTAAGGCAAAGCCTATAATTCCCGAACATACAAAGGACCCAGAAGAAAGTTTCATTCCAAAACAGAGAAATGTGTTGTGGCTGTTAGTCTAACGACACTAATTGTTGTGACGATGAAACAGTTCAATGCACTAATCTGTAATGGAATAGGATAGAGGCAAGAAAAATATGAATCGAAGGTTTTGAGTATGAAATTAAAGAACCAAGAAAGTGATGAGAGATCAAGGGGGAGAATGTTAGGATTGATCTCCCTTCATTAGGCCCAACGGCCTTTGGGCCTGGTTCTCGCGCCCTGATCGGGGGCGTCCAACCCGATATGGTTGGTGGGCTCCCGTCGCACAGCGCTATAAAAGGAAGGTGGGGGCCGGGGCTCGAGGTACGAGGTTAGCCGCGCCGCCAGTCACCCCACCGACATCCTAACCCTAACTAATCAAAGAAAGGGGTGCTGCCAGCGACGAGAAGTTCCACCGACGCCGGCAACGCCACCCGACGCCACTACACCGGCCATCTCAGTCTCCACCGAGTCCATGGGGCCGGCGAACGACCCCAACACCGGCGCCTCCTTCGGATCGGCTACTCCCGCTCCTACTGATGGTTTGCCCTTCTATGCTCCAACTCTTCCCTTTCCCCTCTCTGACTTGCAGTAGAATATGTATTAGGACTTGTTACATGCACTGTGCATCAAGATCTCATTTTTCCTACTGTATTGAACCCCGATCTGACGAAACCTATGAACTACGAAATTCAACACATTCCTGTACATATATGAACTCGAAGAGAGAGGAACGTAGAGTACAAAGACACCGAGACCATACAAAACATGATTAACATTATTTCAAAAAAAAGGAAAAGAAAATTTCCATTACACGTCCATGATGCACTATCTCATCACTACGGGAATCAGGCGCTTTGCCGAGTGTCCAGGACACTCGGCAAAGCCATAAATACACTCGGCAAAGGCTTTGCCGAGTGCCGCACTCGGTAAAGAGTACACGGTAAAAAATTCGTCGGCAAAGACCTCAAAACATTATTAATTTTTTATCATAGCCTCTACATGCGATATCATGCCATCTCGATAATTTTTATGATTTTTGGACTTCGTTTGTATTTAATAGAATTTAAAAACAAATCGCCCACAAGTCGGTGCCCATATTTCGTGAACATGATGTTTAAAATTTCGGGTGTGTTCCTAGATAGCGCCTCATAATACACTCAAAAGCATGAATATAATTTTTTGAATGGCTAAATTCCATTATTCCATGCACCTACGGTTCAAATTTGCTTTTTACGAAAAAATTCAAGTAAATGATACAAATTAACTAAGTGCAGCAAAAAACATAAAAAATGTACCAAATTTTAAAATCTAGCTCCTAATACTATATTAGGGCTTCACAAAAAATTTGGATATAAAAAGAAAAAAAATTAAATTCTTTGCCGAGTGCCAAGATTCTGACACTCGGCAAATAAATTCTTTTCCGAGTGCCAAGATTCTGGCACTCGGCAAAGTAATAAAAAAAAACTTTGTCGAGTGCCTAACAACAGACACTCGGCAAAGGACCACCCTTCGGGCTCACCGTTTGTGAGTACGTCTTTGCCGAGTGTAAATCTTTGCCGAGAGCTGGACACTCGGCAAAGAATTTCTTTGCCGAGTGCCCGGCACTCGGCAAAGCGATCTTTGCCGAGTGTCTTACTTTGCCGAGAGCGGCACTCGGCAAAGAGCCTCTTTGCCGAGTGCCTGATATTTGGCACTCGGCAAAGCATATGACACTCGGCAAAGATGCTGTTTCCGGTAGTGCCAAAGGCCTGTGCTGATGAGGTTTTCAATAACCTGAGCAATGACAACAATGATTTGTTCGCAATGTTTGCGTTCAATGACAATAAGGTTCCTGTGAAGCTAGCTGAGGGTGCCAGTTTCCTCCCTTCAGTGAAACCTCTGGTGCCCAATAAGAGATCTGCGACTAACATGCTCTCTGATCAGAGCAGCAACTCCTATGGCTCTTCTGACTTTGGGTGGGACGATGACACCATGACCTCAGACTACACCTCAGTCTTTGCTCCCAATAATGTTATACCAGCATCTTACATGCAAGGTGGAGTGTCAAAGAGAATGAGGAACAACTATGGTGTAGCCATGCTTCAGGGAAATGGCGCGCCCAGTCTCGTGCAAGTCATGGCTGGTTTTGATCCTGAGATGAACTGTCAGCCATTGCCTTATGTTGAGAGCAGCTCATCAGATGCATCAATCGAGCAAACTGATATTCCACAGGATGGGGCAAGCAATGGGGATATCTGGAGCCTTGATGAGCTGCTCATGGCAGCTGGTGCTTATTGAGAAGCTATGGTTATTATCAATGTGGTGTGTTGACAGCGAAAAATGTATGGCATCCATACTGGCTGTTTTGTTCATTTTGTTTTCCCTACACACATCTCTTGTAGAAGATAACTTCTGCCGTGAATGGAGCATCTCATATTCGTTTTGTTTTCATGGCAGGTCTCCTACCTGTGGTGATGCTGGAGAGGCAGTTGTATCCGCTACGTTTTCTCGCGGTAGTTATATATGGTAGATTACATATATATGCTTTTGCCAGCTGAACTCTAGCTATGACAATGTCTATAGTATGTTGCTGCATGGTGCATCTATGATTGGAAGCGAGTTTGAGACTTATTCAATAATTTACCTTGCCTATGCCTGCTGGACTGTAGTGTGCGTACTGCATGTTATGTATGTATGTATGTATATATATATATATGGTGTGCTTGTATATTGCAATTCTTTGTCTGGAAGCACTCGATTTCGCTTTCTACGCAACATTTCTTTTCGGGAAATGGTAGGTGCCGGTCAAGTCCGACGATCTGTGGCACCACAAATCGAGAAAGATCTGGATGACCTAACCGAATCAACTTGCTGATTGCTGATTGCTGATGTGCAGGCTTGGCTTGTTTGTCTCACTCAGCTGTTTGCTGGGAATAAATTAATTAAGTTTGCGTTAGATTCCGGCTGGGCTGGGGTTGTGTTGTTTAACGGCCAGTGGTCAAGCCATTAGCTGAACCTGGGCGGGTTCTTGCGCTATAGTTTTATGCTCAAAGACATTTTTATGCTGCAGACGGATACTGGAACAGATAGTTTTATCTTGTGGACTGTGACCCCAAGCTGGGGAAGGTGGTGAACTGCCATACTGGATTTGGTGCCTTGTTTTGCTTTTTCAACGTTGGCACTGAGGTATACAGCAGCCATAAACAAAGCCGGATTCTTGAAAACTTTTTAGACCAAAAACAAAGTCTTGAATTAAATTTTCGTAGCTGTTAACATATCTTTTTCACCTTACATGCCTAGTGATGTTCTTTTGGGCAAGTGTCAATATTAATGCGACTGCAAACATTAAGGCTCCAGGGCGAGTCTGCTTTACCCCTGATTTTCATTGTCAATATTTGAATGGAAAACTAGGGAGCAAATTGGCCAACTTGGGCCTCTGGCTGTTGCTTGTGCTGTCAGCTGTGGTCGTCAAGGAATTATTGGCCAACTTGGCACTCGGCTAAGATTTTTTTTGCCAAAATTTTTTTTAAAATTTTCAGATATTTTTTAAAATTTCTTTGCTGAGTGCCAGATCGCCGGCACTCGGCAAAGATTTTTTTTTTGCCAAATTTTTTTTAAAACTTTAGATTTTTTTAAAAAATTTCTTTGCTGAGTGCCTGATCGCCGGCACTCGGCAAAGTTTTTTCTGCCAAAAAATTTCTTTAAATTTTCAGTTTTTTTAAAAAATTCTTTGCCGAGTGCCAGATTGCCGGCACTCGGCAAAGATTTTTTTTTTTGCCAAAATTTTTTTTAAAATTTTCAGATTTTTTTTAAATTTCTTTGCCGAGTGCCAGATCGCCGGCACTCGGCAAAGATTTTTTTTGCCAAAATTTTTTTAAAATTTTTAGATTTTTTTTTAAATTTATTTGTCGAGTGCCAGATTGCCGGCACTCGGTAAAGTTTTTGATTTTTTTTCTTTAAAATTCTTTGCCGAGTGCCAGCATGCTGGCACTCGGCAAAGAATTTTTTTTGCACCCAAATTTTTTTTACAACCCTAATATAATATTAGGAGCTACATTTTAAATTTTGATATATTTTTTATGTTTTTTGCTGCACTTAGTTAATTTGTATCATTTACTTGAATTTTTTCGTAAAAAGCAAATTTGAACTGCAGGTGCATGAAATAATGCAATTTAGCCATTTAAAAAATAATATTCATACTTTTGAGTGTATTATGAGGCGCTATCTAGGAACACACCCGAAATTTCGAACATCATGTTCACGAAACATGGGCACCGACTTGCGGACGATTTGTTTTTAAATTCTATTAAATACAAACGAAGTCCGAAAATCACAAAAATTGCCAAGATGTCATGATATCGCATGTAGATGCTATGATAAAAAATTAAGAATGTTTCGAGGAAGTTGTGACGTACGTTGCTCGAAATCCAGACATCTCCACATGTGTTATCACAATATCACATGTGGTTTTTCTGGGTTTCAAGCAACGTACGTCACAACTTCCTCAAAACATTCTTAATTTTTTATCATAGCCTCTACATGCGATATCATGACATCTCGGTAATTTTTATGATTTTCGGACTTCGTTTGTATTTAATAGAATTTAAAAACAAATCGCCCGCAAGTCAGTGCCCATGTTTCGTGAACATGATGTTTGAAATTTCGGGTGTGTTTCTAGATAGCGCCTCATAATACACTCAAAAGCATGAATATAATTTTTTGAATGGCTAAATTCCATTATTCCATGCACCTACAGTTCAAATTTGCTTTTTACGAAAAAATTCAAGTAAATGATACAAATTAACTAAGTGCAGCAAAAAATATAAAAAATGTACCAAATTTTAAAATCTAGCTCCTAATACTATATTAGGGCTTCACAAAAAATTTGAGTGCAAAAAGAAAACAAATTAAATTCTTTGCCGAGTGCCAAGATTCTGACACTCGGCAAAGAAATTCTTTACCGAGTGTCAGATTTCTGGCACTCGGCAAAATAATAAAAAAAACTTTGCCGAGTGCCTAACAGCAGACACTCGGCAAAGGATCACCGTTTAGGCTTACCGTTTGTGAGTACGTCTTTGCCGAGTGTAAATCTTTGCCGAGAGCTGGACACTCGGCAAAGAATTTCTTTGCCGAGTGTATTTCTTTGCCGAGTGCCCGGCACTCGGCAAAACGATCTTTACCGAGTGTCTTACTTTGCCGAGAGCGGCACTCGGCAAAGAGCCTCTTTACCGAGTGCCTGATATTTGGCACTCGGTAAAGCATATGGCACTCGGCAAAGATTTTGTTTCTGTTAGTGCATGTACAATCACAAGGAAAAACAAAGAAACATGCATGTACAATACATCAAGCAAATAAAGGCTTCTCGTTGATGTATACTCCGTATTCAACGGGCCGGGCGTTCCCAGCGATCTTGTTGCCGATCCCTGGGCTGCACGCGCAGAAGACGACGACGACGATGATAGATCAATCGACCCCCGTACGACCCACAGCTACCGCTGCCCATGCCCCTGCCCCTGCTCGGCAGCATCAGGGTTAAAAATATCGCTCGGTTTACCGTAGTAAACCGTGATAACCGTCCTAACCGGGCCGATCCGGTTCCGGTCCGGTCCGGTTAGGTATTCCTCAAATTCAAATTTAAAATTTGAAAAAAAATACTGAAAAAATTTCTAAAAATAGTTCATGATTTATAGAAGCCAATGGTGTAAAAATTTTTCAAATTCGAGTTCGTTTAGTATTTATTTATACGTATAGAAGTTTGAAAAAAAAAGAAAAAAAATCCCGGTCCCGGCCCGTTAAGGCTCCCAAATTCAAATTTAAAATTTGAAAAAAAAACAAAAAATGCTGAAAAAATTCCTAAAAATAGTTCATGATTTATAGAAGCCAATGGTGTAAAAATTTTTCAAATTCGAGTTCGTTTAGTATTTATTTATACGTATAGAAGTTTGAAAAAAAAAAGAAAAAAGAAAATTCCAAACTCAAACCGAGCGGTAAACCGGTCAAACCGGCCGGTTACCGCTCCAAACCGGCCGGTAAACCGGACCCAAACCAAACTGAAGGAGCGTTTGAATTTGAATTTGGCCGGTTACCGGCCGGTTACCAGTAAACCGGGCCGGTTTACCGCTACCGGACCCCGGCGGTTATCGGAAACCGGTCGATAAAAAAAACTCTGAGCATGACCGCGGGCGAATGCACGGACCAAAAGGACCGTCAGGATTCCGAGGAGGGTGTACGACACGAAAACGAGCGCTGCCGAGTCCGAGTCGTGCCGGGTGTCGTAGGCGTCGAGCGCCGTGTTGCACGTCAGCACGGCGAAAGCCACCTTCTCCGGCGAAAGCACGCAATACTGCCCGTCCGTGTTGACTCTGCCGCTGCCGCCTTCTCCGGCACGGTCGTGATCGACGTCGCGGAGGCAGAGCAAGACCAGGGCGCCGACGGCCAGCGGCATGATCGTCGGCGCTACCCCAGACGCGAACATGGCCGTGAGCAACGCTGTGAGCGCCCACACCGCGGCCTTGGTCTTGGCATCCCTGCCATTGCCGCCACGCTCGAACTCACGGAGGCAGAGGAAGAGCAGTACGAGCGCGGCATCCACAGCAAGCACGGACGTGACTGAGGCGGCGTCGCCCCAGGAGTAGTAGATGGCGAGCGCCGAATTGAAGGTCAGGGCGCCTAAGCCTAGCTTGGTCAGGGTAGAATATTGCCGGTCGGCCATGCGAATTGCGGAGTAAATCGCACAGATTCTAGCACGAGTAGTGTCCTTGAGCTCCTTAGCTTGGGTTGGAGCGAGTTTGATTCGAGAAGGGCGATCTCTGCGACAATTTATAGGGAGAAGACGAAGTGCTCCGGTTTGCACCATTGTGACGCCCAAAACAAAAGGGAAAGTGTTATTACTAGTACAACATTATGTTTACTGTCATGTCTCCATCAGAAGAGGATTCAGAACCATGGCGGCGCACTCTGGGGCCTTGTTTAGATGCTGAAAAAATTTCAACCCGATGAATAGTACCACTTTCGTCTTATTTGACAAATATTGTCCAATCGTGGACCAACTAGGCTCAAAAGATTCATCTCGTGATTTCCAACTAAACTGTGTAATTAGTTATTTTTTTACCTACATTTAATACTCTATGCAAGCGGCTAAAAATTGATGTGACAGAGAGAGTGAAAAAACTTGGAATTTGGATGACATCTAAAAGGCCTGGGAATCTTCTCGTCTCTGACCAGCTGTGACCACGCACAGACAGTAGCTAGGCGCCCATGGCACAAGTTTTCCACTTGCATTGTGCTCCATCAAACACATTAGCCGGCGGAACTCACCTTTTCATCATTAAACCTTTCAGCCTATGGGCGCCTGAGCTCCCAGGGGAAATAAAACATGGCCCGCCCGGCGATGGCCGACAGCGTTGTAAAGTCACATGCTCAGGATCCAACCAACCAACAGTTTAGGACACCCAACCGGCTCAGGCCACTAGCATGCTCCAAGAAAAAGCTCACGCCTGTCCTGTCAGGGGCAGGGCAACGGCGACCATTCTATATTGCCGGAAATACTTGTCAAATGGGGCTTTTTCAGAAACGATGGTCCATGGGTGCAGCCATGGGGCACTAAGGGGTGACCACGTGCCGCCATGGTTGGCTGGCCGGAGCTCTGAGCTCTAGTTAATTGCATCTTATTTAGCTGCCATCCAGGGAAAGGGGAGGGCACTCTGATTCCAAATGCCACCGGTCTATACTCTCTACCCAGTGCTACTAATCTGAACGTAGCTAATTGCAGCATATTTAATTATGAGCTGCCATCCAGGGAAAGGGGAGGGCACTCTGATTCCAAATGCCACCGGTCTCTACTCTCTACCCAGTGCTACTAATCTGAACGTAGCTAATTGCAGCATATTTAATTATGAGCTGCCATCCAGGGAAAGGGGAGGGCACTCGATTCCAAATGCCAACGGTCTCTACTCTCTACCCAGTGCTAGTAATCTGAACGTAGCTATAATATTAACAAAGGACTAGAGATGTGCTTGTCGACAATTTGTATTCCTAAAGTTGCAAGATACACCTACTTCGTGAGATTGACGAGATCTTTCGGTGCTCCCAAATCGATTGGTGATGGATGATCAAGTCCTCTTCTTCAAGTTGCAGCCTTTGCAAGGGCTAATGAGCTGAGTGTTCTGTAGGGCACCACATGGCTAGCTTACCTCGTTTCGGAAGGCTATAGACGGTCTGTACCCATACTCCCATACCAATCCCAGCACCAGTGGCGGAGCTGGTTAAATTTCACGCCTAGGGCCACCCACTAAGTATGTAAGATGTCTATATTAGATCAAATACCGATATTGTTATAAAACTAATGCATAAATGCATGATTTTATATGATATTTCATTCATATGTTCGAATCCACAACATATAATTAAGAAAATCCCATTGCAGATCTTGTGTAATGGGTGAAATGCCCAAAAATATTGAATACTAACAGTACCAGTTTATTGTTCAAAAAATATAGGAATGAGAAATTGGGAATTTACCTCCTCTACTATAGTTGCCTTATCGAATGCACACAATTAAATTAGCCTGCCTCTAACAACTGTCCAGCGAGGTTTGCCAGATTGTCGCCAGCACCCTTGCCTCTTTGTTGCTGCAACGGCCCGCGATCTGATCACAACTACATCAGTGTTTAATGTTTTATTTGGAACTTGGCAGCAATGTAATGAGGTAAAACGTGTGTACTTTCATCAGAAGCTAACCGATTCTCGCAGATAATCCTCTTACATTGACGACCATCCATAAATTAAAGTACGCCATTAAATATGAGCAGCTTTGCCTTTGATCGTCCAGTGAACCCCTTGCTACAGATTTGTCTAAACTTGAAGGACCGAAATCGGCGATCAGAGGAGGGGTGAATGGGAGCCGAAAATTTTCTCGCGAAATTTTAGGCCGCTGTCCCAAAATCACCGCCAAACACAAGTGATTCCCAAAAAATAAATACCCAAGTCAATTGGTGACGAGAGTACCTAGAAAGATTACTCGAAATGGTAGAAAGCTATCACAACAGACGGATCACAAATCGGAGAGCGAACACACAAACCACGGAAGAAAAACCAAGGCACGGGTCTGCTCGTGCACTGCACTTCGCCCACTAAAACCAGCAGCCAGAGAGAGAAAATAAGATGAACTCACAACCGTGAATACTACACTAAGCAGAATTAATTAATTTTAATTCTCCATAGATGCGCTAATGATTGCTTGAAGTAGTACTTCACTGTTGCAAGGAGAAAATCATTCGATCAAGTAATAACCAATCACAGAAGCACGAACTGCTGCACTTGCTAACTAACCAACACCTGCAAGAGACACCAGCACAGGTACTGCTACTGCTAGCGAGCAGGCAAGAACTGGACAGAGGATACTGCTCACCGTCAGAAAAACAAATGCAAAATGGTGGAGCTGCTCACCACGCGCTGAAGCTGCTCGGCCCTGCTGCCTCGGTGCCCTGCAAATGACTGAAATAGCAAAGTGGAAGAACAAGCAGCAGAAAAGGAATTACAAGTGAAAGGGCTGCACTCCACGATGAACTGGACCTGGAAGACTCCAACGTGCTGGCACAACTATCAGAGAACGACGGGATCTGCTCCGTTCATTCTCAGCTGCCACCGAGCAAAATCACAGCAAAAGAATGGAGGGAGAAAAGCTAGCAGCCAGCTACGAGCACCCACAGCAATCACCGCTCAAGAAAGCATACTTGGTACCTAAGTACTTAGTGCTGGTAGTGGTGCCGTTGGGCTGCTGGACAGGTGCTCCTCTTCAACACAGCCACGAACACACGAACAGAGAAAAACGAACTCAGGAACAGAAAAAGAGACGGACAAGAAATCCACGAAATACGACCCAAAACTCCATGATTTGCTCTCAAAATTCGCACAGAGGATCACAACAGAGATGTCAAGCTACTCCCAGAAGATCGCCGCCCAATTTGAACTGGAACTCCCTAAATCAAAGAAATTCGAGCAAGAACGAGTTTTTCTCCCAAAAAGAAGATCGGCTTGAATCTTGATGCACAAGTGGAATTGATTCAAATCACTTGGTAGGATTGTTCATCACTGGTCAAAGCATGAACCGGACCAAACAAATCTCACAGAAAAACTCAAATCGAGCACAAATCACGAAGAGAAAGAACCGGTGAACAGTAACTCGCGAGAAAAGAAAACCACGAAAATAGTCGCTACATATCTCCACGTCCAGAGGACACCGAGAGGTTAAGGCCTCTCTTCCAACGGCAAAGTCATAGATTACACAACCATGAATTTCAGTTGTGGACCTCTCTCAAGAAGTAGAAAATGAAACCCTAGAAAGAAAGGGGGAAAATGAGGAATGGGAGAGAGGTGAGGGAGATGGGGGGCTCCCTCATCCTATTTAACAGGGCTATTACACAATCCCCGATTTGCCCCTGGATACAAATGAGTCAAACCATTTAGCCCAAGGGCGTAAAGGTCCAACCCAGTCTTCATCTTGATCCGACGGCCACCGCGCCTCCTCACCGGTAGCTTCGCCTCGATGCGACCTCCCCGATGCCGCCACGTGCCGTCCGTTCCTCCTCGGAACCTCCGCCCGGGTTTTGAGGCCCAAACCCGTAAACCCGCCTCTGATGGTTTTGAGGCCTAAACCATCAAACCGCTCCGCGAGTAGCGTACTCCATACACATCCCCCGCCATCTGACGCGTGTCACCTCCACGGTCAACACGGTCACTCCCATGTCTTCTCGTACTTGTCGATGTCCCAAGTGTCAGCCACCACGGCTAGCCACCTGGCCTCCGGGTCCCTCGGTCCAAGCCTCACGTCCGTCCTTCACCCCTCCGGTCCATCGGCACGACACGTCCTCCTTGACCTTCACCTCGCCGTCGGCTACCGCCTCCGTGCTCCACACATGCACAACACAAGCAAAGAGACATATCGCATACAAGGCTTTCGTCAAGGTAGGGTTAGTCACCACTCAACCTACTTCGTGGATCACATTGACAATCATTTATCACAAAACAAACATACAAAAGTACTTGTCAACCTTGTGTTCGCAAAACTATACACGCGCCAAATCGAATGGAGTTGATGTCATTCCGCCCATGCCCAACGGCAGAAGGCACGCGCAGCGATCTTTCTGAAGCACAATCGTACCAGGTACTTGTTCCATGCAGCACTGCTGGGTATCTATCTGCCGACTTCGAATCTTTTCTTCCCTTGTACTCCCTCCGTCCCAGAAAAAGTGTCGTTTTAGGTTTTTCAGACATCGTGTTTGACCGTTCGTCTTATTCAAAAAATTTTAATAAATATTATTTATTTTGTTATGACTTATTTTATCATTAGAGATACTTCAATAATGATTTATTTATTTTATAATTTACACAAAGTTTTTGAATAAGACGAACGGTCAAACACGATGTTTGAAAAACCTAAAACGACACTTTTTCTGGGACGGAGGGAGTAATAGGCTAAACTAAAAGTCTAAAGCCATTAATAGTATATACTGTACTTGGCGGCTTGGCGCCATAGTGCCATGGCGAACGACAAGTCCTCGCGTGGAAAGCAACTAAGCGCAAAAAACAATGAAAAACTTTCTTATTGTCGCCGGCTGCGCGTCCACACTGCCGCACCGCAAACCAACTACTCCTATAGTGAGTCCTATATAAAGGGCTTCGTTTGCTTCCACAGCTTGCCACAAAAACATAGCTCTGTGTTTGGATGGCTTCCCAAGCTAGCCGCAAGTCTGGCACACCATAGATTTTGCTTCGGCTGTGATCAGCGATCTCTGCCAAGTGCCCAAGTCTCTGGCGAAAACGGCCGCCATGCTTTTGGCTAGCCACAGCTAAGGTGTGATAAAGTGAGGGAACAATCCAAGCAGGCCCGTCTACCCGGGATGTTTGTTTAACTGGCAGAATCAGTCTTATCAAAAGAAAGAAAAAACTAGAAGAATCAGTGCGATTTACTCCGCATTTCACATGGCCGACCGGCAATATTCTACCCTGAGTCCCTGACCAAGCTAGGTTTAGGCGCCCTGACCTTCAATTCGTTGCTCGCCATCTACAACTCCTGGGGCGACGCTGCCTCCGTCACGTCCGTGCTCGCCGTGGATGCCGCGCTCGTACTGCTCTTCCTCTGCCTCCGTGAGTTCGAGCAGGGCGTCGGCATGGGCAGGGATGCCAAGACCAAGGCCGCCGTGTGGGCGCTCACAGCCATGTTCGCGTCCGGGGTAGCACCGATGGTCATGCCGCTGGCCGTCGGCGCCCTGGTCTTGCTTTGCCTCCGCGACGCCGATCACGTCCGCCTCGGAGAAGGCGACGCGCGGCAGCGGCAGAGTCAACATGGACGGGCAGTATTGCGTGCTTGCTAAGGTGGGTTTCGCCGTGCTGACGTGCAACACGGCGCTCGATGCCTACGACACCCGGCGCGACTCGGACTCGGCGGCGCTCGTTTTCGTGTCGTACACCCCCGTGCTGACGGAATCCTGACGGTCCTTTTCGTCCGTGCATTCGCCCGCGGTCACGCTGGCGAGCAGGGGCAGGGGCAGCACTAGGGTCTATGGGAGTGGTGCGGTGATCACGGGGATGCTCGCGTCCTGGGTGGCTCCGTGCCATGAGAAGGATAGTCAGAAGGATAGCTGTGGTTGCTGTAAAGAAGAGTGGCTGAAGCGCGCGTTCGTCTTGTATCAAGTTAAGTGATGGGCTTAGTGCCCGGGTTTGGTCCAAGTAGGAGTAGGGGCTCGGTATCAAAGGCCATCCTGTAAACGTGAGACGGTTAACGAATTGAATAACAGAATTTCTCTAAGGAACTAGGGGGCTGTTTAGATGATGAAAAAGTTTGGGTTCGGCTACTGTAGCATTTTTCGTTGTTATTTGGTAAAATTTATCCAATCATAGACTAACTAGACTCAAAAGATTCGTCTCGACATTTACAGACAAACTGTGTAATTAGTTTTTTCTTTCGTCTACATTTAGTACTCCATGCATGTGTCGCAAGATTTGATGTGACAGGTACTGTAGCACTTTTTGGGTTTGCTTTTTGTGTAAACAGGCTCTAGGATTGACGGCCCAGAAGCTGGCTGTGGACCTGTGGTGGCCTAGTTTAGCGCTGCTTATTGCGTGGAGTAACGTGGTAGGCACTAGGCAGTCAATCTAACGACCTGGCCGTCGCCGTCGCCGATCCCCACCCAATACACACTTGCAAACTCCAACCACACCCGCTCACCATCTCCTCGATCGGTCACCGCATGAACCAGAGAGGCCCTGCTGATGCCGGTGGCCCGGAGGTCGTCCTGGCCATGACCTCCGCCGCGGCCATGTACAGGGCAGCAACCGCAGGCGAGTCGGGTTCCTTCGCTTTCGTCACTCTCAGCTACGGCGCAGCGCTTCCTTGGCGAGGACGAGCTGATGCCGCGGTTGAAAGAGAAGGGATCATCAGGTGCAGTGCATGATACTCAGCCTGCGCTTCGCGTGCAAGCTTCAGGGCTCCGTCAAGGACTGCCACCGCCGCAGCTTTGTCGTCTGCCGGCTTCGTTGCTCTGTTTCAGCATCAGCCGCCGTGAATCGGAGGCCATTTTAAGCAGCTGCTGCAGCTGCAGCAGTAGCTCAAGCGAACGGTTCCATATCATCAGCATCAGCTGCATGTAAGGGGTGTGTCTGCAGTGATGTTCAACTTGGGCCTTGTTTAGATACCAAAATTCACCTCCAATTTCTACTATACAAAAAGAAGATTTCCATCACATTAAAATACCGGCATATGCATGGAGTACTAAATGTAGATGAAATCAAAAACTAATTGCACAGTTTTATTGTACTTTACGAGACGAACATTTTGAGCCTAATTAATCAAGATTTAGATAATTATTAAAAAAAATGCTACCGTGCTCGAGGGTGGCACTGTGCAGAATCGGCCACCCCCGAGTCGGTGATCTAAACAAGGCCTTGATGCTTCAATTCGGATGCGCCGGCATGGAAGTCTGGGTTGCGTGTAGGCCACTTGTATAATTGCTGTCTTGTTTTCTTCGGACGCCATGCTCCTATTTTTAGGCCCTGTTTAGTTGTAAAAAAATTTGCAAAATTTTTCAACATTCCCCGTCACATCGAATCTTTGGACGCATACATGAAGCATTAAATATTGAGAAAAAATAAAACTAATTACACAGTTTAGACGAAATAGACGAGACGAATTTTTTAAGCCTAAGCATCTCCAAGAGTTTGCCAAATCAACTTGGCATTCATTTATTTTTGGCAAAATAGGAAAAATTGTGCTCCAACAGTTTGGCATTCAACTTAGCAAATTTTAGCAACTTGGCAAATCTCCCCCCTCCACGCGCATATTTGCGCGCTGAGCACGAGCGTGCATCCGGCTTCGCGTGCGGGGCTCTTCGTTCGCATAGCGGGGCTCTTCGTTTCTTAGCGGGGCTCTTCGTTCGCTTAGCGGGCCTCTTCTTATTTTACCAAGTCCAATTGGCAAACTCTTAGAGAGAGTCTATTTTTTCACTTGCCATATATTTTAGCAAGTTGCCAAATCATGATATTTGCCAAGTAATTTTTGGTAAACTCTTAGAGATGCTCATAATTGGATACTAATTGCTAAATAACAACGAAATTTGTTACAGTGTCATTTTACCAAATTTTTCGAAACTAAACCGGCCCTTAGATCGACTGAGGCTGGGCAGACGCTCTCGGCGCAGCTGGGAGCCTGTGGGATGCGAAGATTCTCACAACGGGCCATTCAACTAACAGCTCTTTTTCTTGATTACCGATGTGGCAGCGGGTGATTTTCAGACACTGCTACCAGTGATCTGGTAGGGCTAGCTTGTTTCCAAGTTGCGATAGTTTTTTTTATGGCATGCTGCAGAAGTGACTACTTTTGGGTGCTGCGGTATCTTGGATGGGTGGATATATTATACGATGATGATTTAGGGGGTGACAAACTGTCAAACTCGATTGGCGGGCAGTTGGAGCGTCGATGGACGCTGCCGATATACAAAAGCAATTACGTGTGCACTCCTACTACCTTGGGCAGCGGGGTGTCCTTTCTACTGCCCGTATTGTTTTACTAGTCTGTGTGTGGTGGCCCACAGGGTTGTCGGCTTAGCGGGCACGCAGATTTGAATCCTTTCAAAACGAGGCCTAGAGACCGAGACGCGATTTTTGAAAATAGTACTCCGCAGTCCCGCTAGCGCAAAACGCCTATAAAACATCGCCAGCGATCCATACTTAGGCTTATAAGTTCAAATGCTGCTTTTGCCGCCCACGCCCAGAAAAGAAAGAAACCCTTCCTACTCGTCGTACTCGATTATTCCGGTGAGCATCGCATGGACATGGACCGGCGCTATTCCGGGCTAACCAAGCTAGGCTTCGGTGTCCTGGCGTGCAACTCGGTGCTCGCTGTCTGCAAATCCTGGGGCGACGTCGGCTCCGTCGCATTCGTGCTCGTCGCCGATGCGGCACTCGTCCTCCTCTTCGTCTGCCTCCGTGAGTTCGAGCGCCGCCGCCTTGCTGTCGGGGCCACAGCAGGGAGCGGCAGGGTTAAGGCTGCGGTGTGGGCGCTCACCACGCTGCTCACGGGCATGTTCGCGTGCAGGGTGGCTCCGCTCATGCCGCCACTCGTGGACGCTCTGGTTTGGGGCATGGCCACCGCCACGGCCGCCGGCGGGCTGTGGGCGTTGTTCTTCAACTAGCTAAGCTAGCCCACAGTAGGTTGCAATGGTGCATGATCTCTAGTATTTGCGTGTTGCTTTGTACGATTCTACTTACACATTGGATTTGTTGTGACTTGTGACTTGAGGTGCTTACCCCTGTTTGTACAGAATCCTATTCCTTGCTTCTTCGTCACCGACCTCGGTTTCTTCTTCTGGAACTGGAGTCCACATCATTACATTCGTTGCCGCTCGACACATAAAAGTCGAACGTCGTCTTTAATCTTGATAGTCGCCGTAGTTCGATGAGCGTCGGCTTGATGGAGAGAGAGAAGCGTGGGAAGGGGCAAGGTGCCGACTACCCAGGCAATACTGCACTGCTCTACAGAACTCAGATTTTTCATTCCGAGGCACGCAAACTATGTGGTGGCGCCAGTGCGGAGAGTCACCGTTTACAATAATTTTGATAATCACCCTGTTCGTTTATGCTGAAATTTGGCTTATGCTGATGTTTATGCTGAAATGTTGTGAGAGAAAAACACGGTTTTATGATTGAAAAGTAGCTTATGCTGATGCTTATGATGAGGACGTCCGTCCGGGCGTGCTGGTCCGGATGACCCGTTCTCGGGCTTGCGTAGCGCGGGTCCAACACAGGCCCGTCCGGGCGTGCTGGTCCGGATGAACGGTTTTTATCTATATTTAATGTTCCATGCATGTGTTCAAAGATTCGATGTGACAGAAAATCTTGTAAACTTTTTAGAAGTTTGAAGGAACTAAACAGAGCCTTAGTTTATTTTTAAACTGATCATGCTGCCCTAAATAGAGTAGTAGCAAATGTTTGAAAATGAATAGCTTCAGCGACTTCTGGAAAAAGGTACGGTAAAACTGAGTCGGTCATTGTGGAGAGACTTAGGCCTTGTTTAGATCCCAAATATTTCCCCAAATTCCACTATGCAAAAAGAAGATTCCCCATCACATCAAAATGTCGGCACATGCATGGAGTACTAAATGTAGATGAAATCAAAAACTAATTGCACAGTTTTGTTGTACTTTGCGAGACGAACATTTTAATCCTAATTAGTCAATGTTTGGACAATTTTTACCAAATAAAAACAAAATGCTACAGTGCCGCACAGTGCGCTACAGTAAATCAGCCGTCCCCAAATTGGGGCAACTAAACACGGCCTTAAATAAAAACTGAGTCAGGCTAAGGGCGTCCCCAAGAAAGGCATGACTAAGGCTATCCGCACCGCATCCGGTAAAACATCCCCTACCGCTTTTTCCAGGACCAAATGAGCTGCAGCGCCTCCTCTAAACGAACCGCTAAAGAACAGCGTCCGCTAAATACAGCGCACCTGCGATCGTCCGCTGCGCGCATGCAGCCCTCTGCACGTTGACAGAGGGAGAGAAAAAGTAGCGGCCCCACCATTTTAATCCTTAAAAAATGTTATAACTCACAAACCAAAAATCTAAATTAAATTCCGATTGCACCATTAAATTTGTTTCAATAAATTCTTCAAAACTAGATCTCACATGGATATATTTAGATAGTGATAAGTGGGCCCCACAGTGGATAGAGGATGATATAGAGGATGGATGGGTGCGGAAGAAATGAGTATAGATGAGAGAATCTTGATGACCAGGATATATAGAGGATGAAAATAGAGGATCATGAGTGCGGATAGTCTAAGGGCGTCTCCAACAGTTGTAAGAAATCGACAGCTGACATGGTGAGGTAAGTGAATAAAGAAAGAGGGAAAAGAAATAGCCGCACATAGGCAGTGTTTACTTCCTTCAAAATTCCAAAAATTTTACAAGATTCCTCATCACATCGAATTTTTAGACGCATGCATAGAATATTAAATGTAGGTAAAAAAATAACTAATTACACAGTTTGTCTGTAAATGTCGAGACGAATCTTTTGAGCCTAGTTAGTCCATGATTGGATAAATTTTACCAAATAACAACGAAAACTGCTACAGAAACTTTACACCAACTTTTACACCATCTTAACACTATCATAGCAAGGAAAACGAAGCAGCGTGCCAGAGACTCATGGTTTCTTGGTAGATGTGCGAGCTAGCTGCTTAAACACTCGCTAGCGATTTTGGGGTCCGTTGGGGACGCCCTAAGCTCGCTCCCAAGTTGCCGGCCGGAATGAGAGTGGAATTACACTCTGGTACAGGTAGGATCATTTCCGAAGCGTCAGGAGGTTGGAACGGATTGGTTGTGTGGTTTCTTCTCTTCGGACAGCGACATGCCTGAGCGCGATAGGATTACCATCGGCATGGGTCATGACTCATGAGCTTTATCGCTTCGTTTGTTTAATTAATTATTACCACCGCTGTGTCCCAGGGGCATTCATTCATGCATGCACGTCATGCCAACTTTATCTCAGATGTTGATCGTTCGAAAGACCAGACCGAGGAAAGGGCAACCGAAAGCGGGCTGTTGAGCACATCGGAGGGCAGGGCGTTCAAATCCATCCATGTTGCCAGCAATTGTTCAAAAAATCAAAATTCACAGTATGAGTACTTTTGTTGGCTTTTATTATTCGAGGATGCGTACAAATGTTTGTAATAAATTGTGTGGCCCAAAAATTCAAACTCAGGCCTTGTTCAGTTACCAGAATCGGTAACGTCCGATTCTGCACAGTGTGCTACAGTAGCACTGTAGCACTTTTGTTTTTATTTGCTAATAATTGTCCAAATATTGATTAATTAGGCTCAAAATATTCGTCTCGTAAAGTACAACAAAACTGTGCAATTAGTTTTTGATTTCATCTACATTTAATACTCCATACATATGTCGGTATTTTGATGTGATGGGGAATCTTCTTTTTGCATAGTGAATTTTGGAGGTGAATTTGGGAATCTAAACAAGGGCTCACTAATGCGACGCGAAATAACTGGGGTACGTGCACCGTTGTAAAGTTAGCCGTTGGAGCAGAGTACGGACGATGTGTGAGTCGTGTGACCGTCGTTTTGCCGTTGCTTCGTGGTGATTGATGTGTTTCAGAACCCTTGCGCAGTTCTGCAGCGGCTGCCGACATGCCGACATGGGGAGGGAGATCAGGGGAATCATCCCGGGGGGAAGCACACGTTTTGCCGACGCCGCGATCAAAATGAGGCTTGTCGGCTATTCATACAGTGTTTCCATTTTTCATATTATTAATAATAATATAAAACCTAAAAAGACACAAGCCGATCGGAGCATAACCCTATACATAACGTTGTCTGGAAACCCTCTTTGTGTCTGAGCCTCCAACTCTCCACGCAGAGAGTCATACAAACCAAAAAAAGTAGTTCACGCCGCGAGAGTTGACATGGACAGGCAACGGTCGTGTCTAACCTGCCTGTGCTTCGGTGCCCTGGCATTCAACTCGGTGCTCGCCATCTACAGCTCCTGGGGCGACGCGAGCTCCGTGGCCTTCTTTCTACTCGCGGATGCTGCGCTCCTGCTGCTGTTCCTCTGCCTCCGTGAGTTCGAGCGGGGCGGCGGCAGGGGCAGGGAAACCAGGATCAAGGCCTTTGTGTGGGCGCTCACGACGCTGCTCACGGCCATGTTCGCGTCCAGGGTGGCGCCGATCATGCCGCCGGCCGTGGGCGTGGGAGTCTGGATCATGGCGGTGGCCACGGCTGCCGGCGGCCTCTGGGCGCTCTTCCTGAATCCATGATGCCTCCGTTGATAGACAGAGTACGTGTGTTTGTTGTACTTTGTAGTAGCAACTCCTTGTACCCTATTTTTTTTTTATTTTTTTTGGTATGTACAATATATATATTTGAGCAATATAAAACTCCTCTCGTCTATGAAGAGATGTATACTATATGTATCGTGTGTGTTTTATTTCCATCATTCTATATTCTATGGCAGCTCTTTCTATTGTCATGTATTGGATCTTGAAGTAGAAATTAGGCGCATTCAGAATTATTATGATTGTGTTGAATGCGTACGATCTTCAATCGTCATCTCCATACTTGAAATCCACCCATTTGGTCGTGACTCTAGAGAAACAAATGACACCCGTATGGCCGTATGGCTTCAACGTACGCGTCCCAAACGCACCAGTTGCACGCGCCCTAGGCCCCCTAGCCGGTCTAGCTACTGGCCGGTGTGCCAGGAGCCCAGGATTGAGACACACACATTACCGACGATCGAGTTGCATGGATCGAGTCGCCTGACGCAGCTCCGAGTAGGTCGATGGTCGTCGCGGCGTGATGGGCACACAGCGCGAGGAAGAGGACTGTACGTCGGTGGATAGGTGTTGTGTTGTTTCTGATAGTTTTAGGATCTTCTAGTAGAGTACCGAGATCGAAAACAAGAAAGAAGACTGTGAACTAGGTCTAGAAGTTTAGGGATTAAACCGTCATTGGAGGGAGCGGATCCGGAGGCGTCCATGGTGTTGATGTCGCAGTGGAGTAGATCACGTCGTCCTTCGGGCCTCCACCGACATTGACCGACGACGGTGGTGCGGTAGTGGAAGAGAGGCGGCGCGGTGGTGCTTCCCGACGCCACTGCGCGATGCCGATCGGAGGCCTAGGGTTTGTGGAGTAGGTTTTGGGGCACAGCGAACTTCAGGACAAGTGCCTGCGTCCCCCACTCTCTTCTTTTTATAGCGCAGCGCGTCGGGGGCCCACCAACCATGGATCGGTTGGGCGCCCCCGATCAAGGCGCGATCCAGGGGGAATGAGGCCCTAGCCGTTGGGCTGGGCCTCGGAGATCAATCCAACAGTTTCTATCTCAGCAACTAGCCAAGCCAACTAGCGCTTGCTCATGTTGCTTGCCGGACTGCCAGTTGTTGGAATTGATCTCCACCAGTTAGCCCAACGGCTAACTGGGCCCTTGACCTGCGCCCTGATCGGGGGTGCCCAGCCCATAGATGGCTGGTGGGCCCCGTCGCACAGCGCCATAAATAGGAGGTGGGAGCCAGGGCACACAACATGAGGTTCACTGCCACTGCCGCCACCCACCGTCCTATCCCTAGACCGATCAAGAAGGGTGCTGCCAGCGACGGGAAGTCCACCGCCGGTGACACTACACCACCACTGCGTCACCGTCACAAGGTCGAGCTCCTCCACCCTCACGGTTTGCACCCCTACCTCTCTCCTCTCTCCCTCTCTCTGATCTCGATACATGTTACATGTGGACTATTCCAAATAGAATGTTTTACCCACTGATCTACTACTCTAGTTGATCCTAAAATGTAACAATGGTATCAGAGCCTAATCTAGAGTATAGATCCAGATGGGAAATGAAAAGAATCAAGAAAAGAAAATAGAAACAAAAGAATCCAATTTTAAATCGGGTCAACAAAACCGAAACCCTAACCCTAAAGTAAGAGAGACGGACAGAGAGGAAGGGACTGTAACACCCCTGGGTGTTAAGCATGCATTATCATTACAAAGCATAAGCATTCAACCTCATTGCATGTTTAGCATTGTTTGAATTGTAGCCTTTTCAAATTTAACTTGAAAAACAAATAAATGGAAACCCTAAGTTTAAAATAAATGTTAAAGAGTTGGTGTACTTTTTAGAAGTAGCAATTTTAAATAATCTAGAATAAATCAACTTGATTATTGGAGCAAAGTTTGGATTCAAATCCTCCTCAAATTCTGTTTTAAAATTTTTTCTAAATAAATGAGTTTTGATTTCCAAATTTGCTTTAAATTTCAAATTTAAAATCTATTGGGAATTTTGAAAAATGTTCTATATGAAAGTTGTAGAGAATAAAATTTTGAACAACTTTTGTTTTGGGACAAATTTCTGAAAACCTCGTTTTCATCCCCAAATTTGAATTTCAAACAGAGATTTAAAAATCTGGAATTTATTTGAAAAAGAAACAAACCAGATTTTCGTTGTTGGGCTCCGGCTTCGCTTCTCGGCCAACGGCCGAAGCCGGCCCGGCCCGCGCTCGCGTCGTCCACCTCCCGCCCCCGTGCGCGCGCCCGCGCGCGACGTCGTGGCGCAGCGGCAGCACTCGGCCGCCGCGTGGCCGAGCGACGGCGACGCCGCGCGACACGCGCCCCAGTGGCCCCCACGTCCCCCGCGCTGGCTCACCCCCTCCAAGCGCTCGCCCACCACGGCTGCTCCCTTCATTCCCTCCCATTTCGCTTCACTGCCACAGCCGCAGCGAGCCGCGGCCGCGCGCCATTGCCGCCGCCCTCGGAACTCCCCCATCGTCGCGCCTCTCGGGATTTCATCTCGCCGGAGTCTCCACCTCCCTTTGCCCTTCCTCGCCGCACCCTCAATTCGTCAAAGACGCAGGTAAGGAGGCCGAATTGGCCGCCTTCGCCTCCGCCCGCCATGGCGAAGCTCGCCGGAGCCCGGCTCCGCGCGAAACGCAGTCACAGCGTCCCTCACTTCCCCTAGTTCCCACTTGCTTAGGTTCGCCCGCTCCACCGCGTAGCGCTAGCACCCCTCGCTGGCCTCGTCGTGCCGCTCGCCGGTGACCCCCGCCATCCTCGCTAGAGCGTAGCACTGCCTTCGTTTTTCGCGTCATTGTGCTCGCCTCGCCTCGGGGATCCTCTGGGGGGTGACCTCGCCACCGGTAAGCTCGCCGCCGGCGAGAAAGGCGCCGGCAGCGCCGCCCCCTGCCCTTGGCTGACTGGCAGGTGGGGCCCGGCTGACCGCGGGTCCCCCTTTTCAGTGCCTGTGTGCGGGTCCGGGGGAAAACGAGCGGGGTGTACCCAGCATTTTGACTGCCGGATTTTTGAAATGATTTAGAAAATGAATTTTCAGTTTTGAATTAAGGCTTCCAAAAATTGTATCTCGAGATTTATAGCTCCAAAAATCATGAAACAAATTTTGAAATGTTCCTTGTGAATAGATCTACAGTTTAAAAATATCCCATGTTATTTTTGTGACACTTTACTGTACATTTTTATTTAATTGTTAGATATGCTGTTATCTTAGAAAAATTGTAGTAAATAAATTAATAAAGGGAAAATGTGATTCTTGTTGCATTAATCTTCTTTAGTGATGTACTTTCTAGGAAAAATGCTAGTGAAGCATGTTCTGTGGGAAATTTTTGAAGTGTAGTTCAAATGTCTTTATTTGATAATATTTGTTATTTTTAGTAGAAAGCAATATTTGTATATAACATACTTATGATAATTTTTGTAGTATGTTAGTTTACTGTTGGTAACCTAGGAAAAATGTGAAATATGTTGTTTGATACTTTTCCTAGTATAAAACAATTTCATGCTCACATTTAGGCTATAATTTGTTTATTTTGTACAGGTAGTTTTACAGTTCCATTTACCATGAAAATTTAGTGGTAGCTTAGTTAGGGTAAGAATACTCTACTGTAATTTTTGTAGATTTTTATCTACACCAGAGATAGGTGTTGCAGTACAACCTAGCTAAATAAGGAATAAATGATTATTCTTTATGAGAATTTAAGAAGAATAAAATATGTTTGGTGTATCTTTGAAGCATCACTAGGCCTTGCTGATGTTGTGGATGAGTTGGGGTGGTAAGGTTTGGTTATTTAGGGTCACTTGCTTATGTCAGGTGTATGATAGTTAGTGTAATCAATTTGGTTAAACCTTAGGGTACATGTTCTTGGATGACGTGGACTACCTTGTAGAAGATGAAGTTTTATACTAACTGCTCATTCCATGTGCTCGTCTGCATCTCATGTCACTTCATCATTCCATCATAATCCGATGCATCATTCGCATGTACTTATGCACTTGCATCATACAGGATCGCAGGAGGAGTCGCAGGCAGCAGTACCGGAGGAGCAGGCTTGGACGGACCAGCAGGAGCCCCAGGCACAGGAGGTGCCCGAGGAGGAAGAGCCAAGCGAGGAACTGCCAGAGTGCGTCGACCACCATCCTAGCTCGTTCAAAAGAGGCAAGCCCCGGAGCATTATAAGTCTCCTATTTTATAAAAAGCTATTCTTACTTACCTGAATTATAATTATATATTGTTGCATTAAGTTATAGGAGTTGAGTGAAACCGTTGTTGCATTACTATCCTTGTCCGCCAGAGTTACTGTTACCTTATTAGGTCAGGATCGAGTAATTTGCTTAGCCATGCTTAGATCGGTAGAAGTCGGGTGATTTCCTGTCACCTGCGAGTTATAGGCGAATATCTGGCTATGGTTAGCAGTATTTGTGAATCTTGAAAAGTAACCAAGGGTTGAGGTATAAATGGAGACCGGGCGGAGTCTTATGGGGTTTTGGACTATAGTGATTCCGTCTGTGTCGATTAAGGACCGATCGTTGCTCGTCCCTCTTGTCATGTTGAACGCATGCCTCACATTTAGCTGGCCGAATAAAGTACCTTTCGACCGCGAAGCTAGCGACACTTTTCGAGCCGGGATAAACTCGGGTTGGCAGACTGGTGTTGAAGGGGGTGTACGGGGACGCGAAGAGTAAGCCCAAGGTGCGTCCTGGCAGTCGGGCGGTTCCTGGGTAGTGCGATCCATGATTGCTATCCCGCGGCTTCTTGGAAAGTGTCATTGGTGATCTACGCGACCCTGACGGGGGAAGCATGGTTTGTGTGAGGAATAAATCTCCAGCTGGATAGGAATTCGATTCGAATCGCCGTCGCTCCCGGTTAGTGAGCACTTGACTCGAGCTACGGCATCGTAGTATTAATGATGGGACACAGATGGTTATGTGGTTAATGTTGGAAATGATAAACCTGAGATGGTAACCTTTGATGCTAATGGGTAATCAAGTGATTGTTTTAGTAATAGGTGCTTACCTAGCATGAATAGGTTATCATAAAATGATGCTAAAAGTACTTATTTTTAGTTATTCCTAAATAACTTATGCCTTTCGCAAATGAGTCAAGCCAGTACACTATATAAAGCCTTGCATGTTCCTTGGTGTCATGTTATTTCTGGTTTATGACGGGTAAGTCTAGCTGAGTACATTCTCGTACTCAGGGCGTTGTTCCCATTGTTGTTGCAGATGGTCAGATGTACTACGGGTACTGCTCCAACTGTCTGTATCCGGCGATGGGTGACAACTAGGACCTTGGGCAAAGGTCGTTCTGCTTATCTTATCTACTGCTTTTGTGGACCATGACTATCTACTGGCACTGTAACTAAACTAAGTGTGCGTGTGCGTAAAACTATTTGCTTCCGCTACTTTATGTTGAACTATGTTGTAATAACTTTTATTTCTGAACTCCGATGTATCCTACTTTTATGGTCAACATTATGTATCGTGTGAACTGTGGCTGCTAAATCAGTACGATCTTGGTTGTATGTTGGTTGGTTTGAAATCCTTCGTGATTTCACGAAATCTCGAGTTATACGGGCTTAAGTTCGTTAAATTAACCGCCTCGGTGGTAGATTTTCTTACTTAATCTCGTATAATTACGTTGATCCGTTACAGGGACCTACCCGGGTCATCTTCCTGCCGTCACCACCGCGTTGTTGCGCGCGAAGTTGACCGCGTGGCCATTTCTTTGGCGTGCGGGAAGAGAATGCGAGCCGCGTCGTCGTCCACACGACGCACGGGCACGAGATCAGGGCACCGACGTGAAGCCGCTCGACGGCAGCGCGCTCTACCTTTGGGGAGCGCGCACGCCGGCGAGAGGGCCCACGGCGGCGCCATCACCTTTTCTCCGGTCGCCACGGGCGGCTGCCTCTCGCTCGGTGCGGGGCTATGACAGAGGAAGGGGAAGAAAAGAAAAGAACCAGGGTTTGGGTAAACGCCGACGAGGGGCGTCTCGGCGGCGACACCTCTCTTCTCCGGCCACCATGGCCGGCTACTCTGCTGTTCTCACCGCAGTGCCGCTCAGGAAGAGAACGGTGGGGGAGAAGGGAAGGGGAAAAACAAAGATCGAAGGAGATGGGGATGGGCTCGGCGGCTACGCCGCCATCCTCTTCCTTTCCGGCCGCCATGGCCGGCCGGCAGCTGTGCCTCTCCTTTTGGGCGGCGCGGTTGAGAAGAGGAATGATTGGAGGCTAGGGTTCAAAGGGAGGGCCGGCGGCCACTCGTTTTGTCCGGCCGAGATGAATGGATGGCCGTCGGATCAAAAGCGATGGCCAGCATCGACCGGGCCGGCTCATGGCCCAGGCGGGGAAACAGATTCCCGGCCCAGGCCCAGGTTGAGGCCTGGGACGCGGGGGAGCTGCTGCCGGGCCGAGGAGCAGCATTTTGGAGTGGCCGCGGGCCTGTGCGCGAACTGGGCCGAGCGGGCGCAGTTGATCCATGGGCCGCGCGTGAGGCTGCAATGCTAGGCGCGTTCAGGCCGCTCGCTCGGACTGGCATGCGCGCGCAAATGGAGTTGGGCCACGGGCCTTGTTACCAAGCTGGGCCAGATGCACAGAAACAATATGTGTTTAAGTTTATTCTTTTTCAAAAGCAAATTTTTGATGTATTATGCTTAGATCTTATCTCTACTCAATTTTGAACCAACGTGATAATTGGTTTAGAGAGAAGATGAGTAAAGTGCTTCTGAATAAGAATTATCTTAAGAGTATTTTCAATGTTTCCGCTGCAAAGTTAAAGTTTATTGCCTTCTCATTAAATCCGAACCAACGGAAGGATTTAATTTGAAGGACAGTTATAGTTATTTAATAAATGATGAAAAGTTTATCCTCCAGTTAAAATTAGAACCAACGGAAATTTTTTTTAATTGGAGGAATGATTGGTTTATAGTTAAAATAAATTATAATATTGTTATTTTCTGACCAACGTTGATGATAACAATATTATAAGTTTATTTAAGAGTTTATGTTTAAAGAAAATTATGATATTGTTATTTTCTGACCAACGTTGATGATAACAATATTATGATTCTATGAGTTTTATGTTTAAAGTTTAAATCTCTGATGAATTTTGCATCAAAGTGAACAATTTTTCAGAGAATAGATGAGAGACAAAAGATGCTCCAAGAGCGAGCAGAATGTAATGTATTTTCATGTTTCCGCTGCAACGATGATGACGATCTTCATAATTAAATTCGAACCAACGGAAAAATTTAATTTTGAAGAGGGTTATAAAATAATTGAGTTTTTATATGTTAATTCCATTTCTGCCCAACAGTGATGTGGAATTAATGTAGAGGAATGTTGTTTTATTCTATTTCTGCCCAACGTTGATATAGAATAGAACATAAAGATTTAAAAGTTTAATGTGCATGTCTTTAACCAGACCAATGTAGGGTTATTTTCATGCTTATTATTGTTGATTATTGATTAATGTTTTCAGACAAGAACTTCATGCCTTTATTCTTGAAGGGTGAAAAGGAAATGAGCTGGGTACTAGTGACTCAGAAGATAAAAGTGCAATTTTTGCAGAAAGAAGACCATTGTGTAAGGAACTACGGTCTCTTTAAAGAATAGTTTTAAAAGAAAAAAATTCTAGGATATTGATCCAAGAAAGAAATAAAGCAATAAGAGCTTAGTTTAAGAGATGTATTTTATATACTCTTTAAAATAAAAGATGTAATAAGTAATATAATTCTAGACTTAATCATCATGTTTTGAAATGTAATAAGTGACATGCATGTTTAATTTGACCAACGTCAGATTAAGCATGTGTGTTAAAGAGTATTTGAATTTATTTCTAATTTTGTTGATTGATTATGAGCCAACATTGACTTTTTATGTCCCTTCAAGAAAATTATCTCGCATGGCGGGAAAAGTTTGTGACAGTACCCGCATGACGGGAAAAGTTTGAGAAAATACCCGCATGGCGGGGTAAAGTTGGCATAGTACTTATGTTAATAAATCCTGCATGGCAGGAGAAATTTGACATAGTATTTATCCTGCATGGCGGGAGAAAGTTGTGATAACTCATGTGCTTTGAGTGTATCCCGCACAGGGAGAAAGATTAGGGTAGCTCTTATGCTATCCTAGTATAAGTTTAAGGAGAACAGAGAGTTACAGACGAACCTCGAGATAAGAATGACATGCAAGCGTGACTTGCGAAAGTATTAATGATAAAAGACTCTGTTGAGTTCTTGAAGTGAAATGAGGAAAAAGTATTCCCAATGAATTAAGAAATAATTTTATTTGTATGATGTAATCATGTGGATGAAGAAAGTAATCAAAGTTTCCTCATTCACAAGAGTTCTGAATAGTTTTGAGTTCTGAATAGTTTTCGAAATTGTGGTAGAAAAGTTCGTACCACATTTCGAAGGGGAGAAAGGTGAGATCAATTAAGAAAGTTTTAAGAAAGATATTTTCCCATAATTCAGACAATACGATGCATACTAAACTGATCTATAAAAGATGAATGTGATCGTCGGGGGAGTAAGACGGTCATAATAATGATACCCCTAAAGTAAAGATATAGCTAAATTCATGGACCTTTTAAAGTTCCAACAGAAAGATAGCATAGTCAGCCAGTATTTATACTGAACGTGTTCAGAGTTTTAAAGGTGGTGCTAAATGCACCATATGAGTTTTAACAGATTGAACCCAAAATAAGAAAATTAAAGATGGGACAATCTAGGGGAGCATGGTATAAAGAAACCTGACTCCGCAAGGAGGATGAATAATGTAAACAAGGATTTGTTACACAGGACCTTATAGAATCAATTGTCTTTTGGCAATAAAGGTCAAGAAATGCTAGTAGCTAAGGCCCCAGAAAGTCTCAAAGAATAAGAAAATCAGATATTTCTGACGATTATAAAGTCTATATTAGTGAAATTCAAATGGAGGGTAATCTCACCTAATTTGAAGAAGCCATGAGTGGCGTTCACTCGTCTAAGTGGCAAGAAGCAAAGAAAGATGAAATGAAATTGATAATACCAATAATACTTTGGGATCTAGAATAAATTCCTAAGGAGCCAAAACAGTAGCCTGTAATGGGTCTACAAGACAAAATGTGACTCCAAAGGAAATATGTAAAGATGTGGAGCGCGACTTAAATCAAAAGTTTTGCGCGAAGCGAATGAATAGATTACAATGAGTGCTAGTGGCACATCATAATCTGAGTTACATCAGATGAAAGTAAACACAACATTTCCCAATGGGATTTGTATGAAAATAATTCGTGGCACAACCCAGAGGTTTTGTCATGAAAGGAAAAGAACGTAAGGGATGCCACCTGTAGAAATCTCTTATGGAATGGAGCAAATCTATAGACAGTGGCATTTAAAGTTGAAGAGTCAATTAGAAATTTTGGGTTAAAGATAATGAGAGGACAATTGCGTATGTACAAAGTTATAGAAGGGGAAATTCATTTCCTAATCTTGTGTGGTTGACACCTTAATGGTTAATAGTGATGTCAATCTACTGCATGAGAAGAAGTTCTTGTCCTCAAGCTTCAATGAGAAAATTCTCGGTGAAATGTATCACGTTAAAAGAATTGAAATTCATCGAGATAGAAGAAAAGGGGTATTATGACTATCGCATAGGCATGCTAAGAAAAGTTTCTAAAGAAATAAAGTACCTATGCGGGTAAACCTACGCCTGTTCTCATGGTCAGGGTAATAGTTTTGAGAACTTTAATGTTCCAAAAGCAATGCAAGATTGTTATAGATGGACTTCCTATATGCTTCAGCTGTTGGAAGCTTAATGAGTATAAAGATAAGACCTTGCCCTGACACAGTTTACGTATCCGGGTTATTTTGGCAAAAGTCCAGTCGAGATATAGATCACTGGAATGGAGTTAAAAAGTCGGCCTCATGCTAAAAAGGAAAGAACAAGTACTCTCAAGTAGTTGTGGGTACAAATGTTATATTTTGGCGAGATGTTTAGTGAAACCCACATAGTAGCTAACACTCGCAGTTGGAGTTTTATTGTGGAAAAGCTCCAAAAGAAACAGTTCTAGTATCATCAGTGATGTAAAGTTATAATATAGCATGATATGAGGCTGAGGGACAGGCGAAATGGTTAAGTAACTTATACCCGGAATTGATAATGGTTGTCAACAGCAATGACCATTTAAGTGGTTTGCTCCTATAACAACGAGTCAAGTGTGCTGCCAAACACATTGACATTAAAGTTATACGTTGTTAAGGAGAAAGTCCGGAATCATACCAAAAGGGTATTGAACATACAAGTGACAAGAAATTGCTTGCGGATCTGCTTACCAAGGCTTACCACCCAGTGTGTTCAGAGAACACACAGTCGACATGGGTTTATGGTATAGCCTATGATTTTCGGACAATAAAGGGCCCCAAAGTTTAAGAATCTGTTTCAGATCAGAGATGTGTATTGTGGCTGTTAAATCTATCGGCGACTGACCATGACGATGAGACATGCTCTATACACTGATTTGTGATGAAACAAATAAAAGTAAAAGCAATTAAAGTCAAAGTTTAAAGTTAAAGTATAAGATGAGATCAAGGGGGAGAATGTTGGAATTGATCTCCACCAGTTAGCCCAACGGCTAACTGGGCCCTTGACCTGCGCCCTGATCGGGGGTGCCCAACCCATAGACGGCTGGTGGGCCCCGTCGCACAGCGCCATAAATAGGAGGTGGGGGCCAGGGCACACAACATGAGGTTCACTGCCACTGCCGCCACCCACCGTCCTAACCCTAGACCGATCAAGAAGGGTGCTGCCAGCGACGGGAAGTCCACCGCCGGTGACACTACACCACCACTGCGTCACCGTCACAAGGTCGAGCTCCTCCACCCTCACGGTTTGCACCCCTACCTCTCTCCTCTCTCCCTCTCTCTGATCTCGATACATGTTACATGTGGACTATTCCAAATAGAATGTTTTACCCACTGATCTACTACTCTAGTTGATCCTAAAATGTAACACCAGTTTGACACTTTTATACACGACGCGGCTTTGAAGTGAGCCGACGCAGTGCATGTCGGCACGTAGGCGTATCTAATCAGTCATCTATAAAAAAAGAGATATTAATATCTATATAATACCAAATAAGTGTTTTTAATTTGTCACTGGCCAAATTTTCATATTATACCTAGTTTGTGTTATATACAGATATTAATATTCTTTTCTTGCCTTCTTTTTCAGAAAGTATTAATTGATACTAGCTCAATGATAATTGCATACTTACATTAACAAATACGTTTCTCTCTTTAGACCACGCATTGTGTTTAGGACTTTAGGTTACCTTATTAAAAAGATCTCAACGGAATCGAGACTTGCGTTGGCCCAGTACCATTTTCTGGCCTCATGGTTGTGTGTGTTTGCATTGTCGCCTACTCGCCTGTTCGTCATCAGCATGGGCTGTCCAAATCGAGACTTGCGTTAGTCCAATACCATTTGCGAGCCTTGAAAGCATAGGATTCTATCTGACAGCTTTTAGTGCCACAAATACAATTGGCCCACCTAGCCCATATCTACAGTTACTTTTTCTTTTACTTCTCCAACAACACACAAAGTCAGAGTAGCTTAGCCCGTGCCTCTGCGTCACACCGTACCCCTCGACTCAATTGGTGAACATAATAATGGGTCATCCTCTAACCTACGCCACCTCACGAGGCACAAGCTGATGATCTGAATCCTCTCCACGCTGTCACGCTGCTCATCTGTTCGCGTGGAAGGTTTGCACGCAGGTGGCTTTCCGTCCGTGCGTCCGCAACCGCAGTCACAAGGAAGAGACATCATCGTATATCCTATATGACGGCAGCGGGCGGTCAGCATTTTCACTCGCCGTTTCATTTGCCTCTGAGGCCGTGTTTAGATGCCCGAATAGGAGACGCACGAATCACTGTTGAATACTATAGTAATTTTATTTTTATTTGTTAATAATTGTCCAAACATTGATTAATTAGGCTTAAAATATTCGTCTCGCAAAGTACAACAAAACTGTGCAATTAGTTTTTGATTTCATCTACATTTAGTACTCCATATATGTGCCGACATTTTGATGTGATGGGGAATCTTTTTTTTTGCATAGTGGAATTTGGGAATGAAATCTGGAATCTAAACAAGGCCTGAAAACACAAGCC